>JAJMAW010000030.1:0-65961 GCA_030565085.1 Sugiyamaella pinicola | reverse complement strand
TACACTTCCCATAGGCCACACGGTCGCCAGTCACACAACACCAGCATCTCGGAGCTGGGCAACTTCACGCTTGTTATAGCCCAATTGTTCAAGTACTTGGTTCGTGTGCTCGCCAAGAAGAGGCGGCTTCTGACGCAGAGTCAGTTTGGTATTGCCAAACTTGATTGCCGGTCCAATTGTTTTTAGGAGTCCGTCTCGCGCTGCTTCGAACTTGTCAATGGTCATGATCATGTCTCTGGCGACAGCTTGAGGGTGTTCGACTGCGTCTACGACGTCGTTGAGTGCTCCGTATGGTAGTCCGCTCCCATCGAATATAGTTAGCCATTCACTTAATGTCTTTTGTTGGAACAACTGTTCTAGAATTGCTACTAGGCGAGCTCTGTTTTCTATTCTGCCATCATTGGTATTAAACCGTTTGTCATTGGCAAGGTCAATGACTCCCATTCGTTCACATAAACCTTGCCATTGCCGGTTGTTGTTGGCAGCTATAAATATCATTTTATCTTTAGTTTTAAATCCCCCATATGGGACGAGGTTTGGATGTTCTAAACCCAATCTCTTGCCTCGCCGTCGAGCAGAGTCTCCTTTATCAAGATCGAGGTTTAGGCTGGCTAAGCCAACATTGATAAGCAAAGAGAGAGCACTTTCAAACAAACTTCCGTCGATCTTCGTTCCCAGGCCAGTGCTGTGGCGACCCTGCAAAGCTGCTAGAATGGCCCCATGAGCATATAACCCGGTACATAAATCGCCAATTGCTACTCCTGGTTTGGAAGGCGGGCCCGTAGGTTCGCCTGTAATGTGTAATAAGCCGGCTTCAGCCAATGCTATGGCATCATAACCGGCCCTGTCTTTACTAGGACCGGTAGGCCCATAACCGGTGATATTGGCATAAATCAGTCCTGGATTGTCCTTTTTCAGTTCTTCGTATCCTAGTCCAAGACTTTCCATTTTCCCTGGTAAGAAATTGCTTACCAGAATATCACTCTCCTTTGTTAATGTCTTTAATATTTCGATTCCCTTTTCATGCTTCAGGTTTAAGGTAAGAGACCGCTTGTTTCTATTAATTGAAGCGAAATATAATGACATGAGCGGGTACTCGTCTTTCCACATCTGACCCTCTCCTGAGGCTCTCCAGAAACGGGTTTCATCACCCACTCCTGGTTGCTCTACTTTTAGAACGTCCGCTCCGTAGTCGGCTAGAATCTGTGTACAGAAAGGTCCAGCTAGAACGCGAGAGATATCAAGAACTTTGACCCCTTCTAAAGGGAGTTTCTGACTGGCTGCAGAAGTAGAATTGAACCTGGTCCATAGATCAATTGTCGATATTCGATTCAGCTTTACGGTAGATGGTCGGAGCAACATAGTCTTGTTATCGTCAATTGTCATTGAACATCTTATATCCAACTGTTTATATACAATTTAGAGTTTGGGAATCGTTTCGGCCTTCAATCAAACCGATGTGGGGTCGAGTATGATATGTTCTTCATGGAAGTCCGATCTTTTCAGGGGATAAATGAATCACCGAGGTATCTAAGGCTGATCAGCGCATTCCGAATTTGCAGGTCCCTGAACTGGACCCCAGATTCCGAGTGCATTGCCGATCAATCTGCCATATATATAAAATAAGAGCCATGTTCGTTAAACGAAAACAACAACTGTTGTTTGCTAAGAAATATGGCCTGTAGACAATTATTTGGTCTTGCACGACCAAAACTCAAATTGCTACCATCCCTCAGCAGCAGGTTACTTCACGCTCAAGCTACTGAATTTCTGCCCAACAATTTTCCTGATTTCACTGAATCTCAGAGTACTGTGAGAGAGGCTATTGCTAATGTGTGTTCTGGATTCGATGATACCTATTGGTCCCAAATAGAATCTGAGCATCGCTTTCCGAAAGAATTTTACAATGCAGTAGCGAAAGATGGTTGGTTGGGTATCTGCTTACCTGAAGAGTATGGGGGCTCCGACCTCGGTGTGTCTGAAGCAGCGGTTATGACCCAGACAATTTCCGAGAGCGGAGCCGGCATGGCAGGGGCTAGCTCTATTCATATAAATATCTTTGGACTGGAACCAGTGCGGAAGTTTGGAACTGCAGAACAAAAGAAGCGTATGCTTATACCACTTATATCTGGCAAAGAAAAGGCATGCTTTGGGGTAACAGAGCCAAACACTGGATTAGATACATTGAAATTACAAAGCAAAGCAGTAAAAGACGGAGACTATTACGTACTTAGTGGAAGTAAAATCTGGATTAGTACTGCCCAGGTAGCAGAGAAGATTCTAATTCTCGTTAGAACTACACCGTTGGACGAAGTTTCCAAGCCTAGCCACGGGCTTAGTTTATTCTACACCGACCTTGATCGGACTCAGGTCGAAGTTACTGAGATTCCTAAAATGGGACGAGCAGCAATTGACTCCAATCAGCTATTCTTTGATGGGTGGAGAGTTCCAAAGGAAGATTTAATTGGCGAGGTCGATAATGGTTTCAAGATGATAATGCACGGAATGAATGCTGAAAGGATTCTCATTGGAGCTGAAGCTCTGGGACTTGGGTATGCAGCGTTACGAAGAGCATCCATTTATGCCAGAGAAAGATCAGTATTCGGGAGACCAATTGGTCAGAATCAAGCAATTCAGCACCCACTGGCAGAGAGCTGGATGCAGCTCGAAGCTGCCAGATTGATGATATACCAAGCCGCGAAGCTCTATGATGCTGGGCATCAAACTGGAGAATATGCCAATGCAGCCAAATACCTAGCAGCAGAAGCTGCTTTCCATGCCTGCGAGCGAGCAATTATGACCCATGGAGGAATGGGATATGCTAAAGAATATCACGTTGAGAGGTATTTCCGTGAAGTTCTGATCCCCAGGCTAGCACCAGTTTCTAGAGAGATGATTTTCAATTATATTGCAGAACGCGTACTTGGCCTACCAAAGAGCAGATAATTTAGAAAACAGAATGTCTTGTCATCTTACTAAGGGGTCTGCTTCCGGTAGGCTGGGCTCTGCCCATACCCGTTGCTCGCTTCACTTGTGGCTAGGACCGTAGGCCGTTTCCCCGTTGACGACGAAGTCTATCGGATATCGCCGTGAAGATATCGGCCGCCAGAGGCGTGGCGTGCGCGGCGTTTACGCCTCACGTATGGGGTTTGGAAATTGAAATTTTGAAATTGCGTGAAGTTGAGGAGAGATATCTGAGCCGATACAAAAAACCCATTTCTGACATATAAAATGTCTTGGCTAGTCAGAGGCGGTAGGTCATCTGTATCAAGTGGGATACTGCGAAATGCTGTAGCATGTAATGGAATTTCAGGGACCCAGCTGGCGGCATTCAACTCCATTTGTAACAGAGGATATAGAGCCACTAGGCACCTTTTGCAAGATCAACAAAATAGACAGTCTGGTAGTTTGTTTGGAGAGGTCTCTGAGTATAAAGAGTCGGCAGACTCCAGACTGGCGCAGCTATCTCATCGTAGTCTTGTGCCTGAGCAACCTGGTGAAGAAGTGAAAGGCGAAGATCTGCCATCGCATAAAAAACCCCTGGAAAAACTCACTAATCGGGATCTATTAACTGATCCAGAGGTTCTTGAATTCACCAACCCCAAGGCCGAAACAGCTGTGGAAAAGCTACTTTCTCCTTTAAAACAACAATTATATAACAAGGCATTGGCCCTTAATAATGGCAAATACATTCCCAACCAACTTATCCAATTAGACGATGGCACAAAGTACAAATTGTTTCTCACTAAAGAAGAATTACAGGCTTTAGAACCCTCCGTATACCTTCACTCATATCGAATCAAATCGTCGCTTAAAAAGACATATATCTTTTTACGAATGTTACGAGGAATGGATCTTCATAAGGCCATCACCCAATGTCATTTCAGCTCGAAAAAGGTTTCTAGAGATGTCGGCGAGATGCTTAGTCGAGGATTGCAGCAAGCCAAAGATCTCAAGTTAGACCCGAATGAGCTTTATATCGAGCAGATCTGGGTAGGCAAAGATGGCTCTGATGTTAAACGGCTTGAATTCAAAGGTAGAGGACGTGTGGGTACTATAACACATAAAAATGTTCACGTGAAGGCCATTCTCCGCCGTGTTTCATTTCGTGAGGAGAGAGCTGCCGCCAAAACGGCCAAGGTTGATAATAAACGAGTCTGGGAGCAGCTTAAGTCCAGGCCGGTCCACTATGCTCTTGATAACTCATATAAATGGTAAACAGCTGTTTCACCGGGCATCTTTTTCTGTAAATAAATAGCAATGTATCGACTACTTCAGTTCTCGCTCTCTGGTGTCTGGGGCGTAGTAATCCCCAACGCCACTGCCGAGCCGAACCGCCCACGGAGCAAGCATAACGGGACGGGCAGAGCACAGTCGCCGGAGGCAGAAAGAAAACATGGTATGTGCTCATTAAATTTTATTATCTCGTTCCCTGTACGTATGCGTTTTATGTGTCTATTCGTCGTCATACCCGGTCAATGTCTTATCTCTAGGCCTGTTGGGAATTGGATAACTCGTAGGAACATGCGGAGCGTTGTCAAACAGGTATTTTCTTCTGATAGGAGTGAGGAATAGAGCCAAAACAGGTCCTACAACACCAAGACCAATAGATACAACAATGGCCGGTCGAGTATGCATGGCATACCGGACGTACTGTGTGGACGTGGTTAGAGAGACCGAGATTCAAGTAAATGGTGACCTAAGGCGCAGGACAGAGCACGCTGTCAGATGTATGAATGGATTACAGAATGTAACTTACTCTAAAGGGCTGGCTGAAGAATTGAGGGATCGTTTCGTTGGCCATTTTGATAATGATGGTCGTATGTAAGGGTGATGGTAGTGAGAATGATCCAGGACTGATCGAAAAGTGGTGAAGTAAAATTGCATGGTAATGATTGGGTGAAAATTCGAAGCCGTCTTATGTGCGGCGTAATAATCTGAAAAGTGGACACGCACTATCTTAGATTATTTATCGGCTCCAAGACTTGTTCAATCCATGTATATGTTGTTAGAAGGGTCTTTATTTATCGAGCGGTGGTTCTGTTATTATATAAAAGGCTGTGTAAAACCAGTAGTAGGTGGTGTAGTCGTTAGGTGTAAGAGGCAACAGGACCCTTAATCTTAACTCCTTATCTAATCTAATCAGTAAACGTCGATCACATGCCATACCCCAATATATAAGATATCGGACGTTGGGAGCAGCGACAAATACATGCTCCTTACCCCGACAATATAATAAAAGCAATACGGTATAGTAGCCACCGAACCTCATCATTCATACACGCGGGCAGGTTATAACGAATAAGATTTTTGTATATTTTTCTAGCTGTCTTTCATATTATTGACTTGAATTGTGAAAATTCAATCAGTTCAGTGAGTGTGTGCTGGCAGTTGGTGGCGTTGGTTGTTGGACTTGGTAGCTAACTAACTATCATTTCAGCACTGATTTCGAAGAAGAGCGATTCAGTGTTACCTATCGCCAGTGAATTGAACGTCTCGAGTGATTTCCTGACTCCAGTATAAGACTATCTTACCACAGTTAGTCTCTGACCGAAGATCTATTTCCACCATTAACATATCTCTCTGCCATTACGTTATACAACCTCTCGCTCTTCCTCACATCAAGCTGCACCAGTTCAAACAGCTTTTAAAGAAGACGTGCCGTCATCATCGACACCAATACACTTCGAATACAGACTCGTCTCAAATTCAGGTGGTACGGCCTCTTCATCCATTCCCTTTAGACCCTCCATCCCCTCCATCGTCTATTTATCAGATGGATAACATAAAGGTGGCCCAGGTGCCAGATGTGACGTTAATTCGATTAGGTGTTCCCGCCAAAGGCACGCTTCACCTGACCACCCATCATATGATCTTTCGTCAAAATGAGAATAGCAGAGAGATTTGGATTTGTTATCCTATCATTTTTGAAGTACTTCGACAACCATTCAATTCAATTATGGGCTACTCGAGGATCCGAGTTTCGTGTCGAGATTACACCTTTATCACACTTCATTTCCCGACCGACATTGCTTCCCGCGATGTATACGATAGCCTTGTGGATCTGACCTCAGTGCCGATTAACATCGATAAGTTTTACGCCTTTTTATATAAGCCCGGGTCACTCGAGAAGTCACTTAATGGTTGGAAGCTGTATGACCCAATTAGAGAATTTGAACGGATGGGTGCCACGAAGTCCTCTCCAGACTGTCCTGCAAAATGGCGGATCACCCACATCAACAAGGATTACTCTGTGTCAGCCTCGTATCCATCGATCCTCGCAGTTCCTGAATCCATCTCTGATACAGTACTCAATTACGCTGCCAAATATCGGTCCAAATGTCGACTTCCTGTCCTCAGCTACTATCACAGGTTCAACAAGGTACGTAACATTTGTACCCCCTTGTATCTCCGGTTCTGGGCAGGGTCCAAACCGTGGCTCGATCGCCAAATGAGCGAAGCGACTAAAAGCGGTAGAAGTATGATAGGTCAAACTAACAAAGACAGTGTACAATTACGCGATGCTCGCAGCCGCTGGTGGGATTGAAAAAGAATCGGTCTGTACAGGACGAAAAGCTCATTCTGTCAATATTCTCAACTACAACAGCTCCAGAAGGGATTGTGTCTAGCCAACAGGAGAATATAATTGTAGACGCACGGCCAACGACAAATGCTATGGCGCAGACGGCTCTTGGGGGTGGAAGTGAGTCAATGGATAATTACAAGCCAGCAAAAAAATATTATTTGGGCATTGATAATATTCATGTAATGAGAGACTCAATGAATAAGGTCATCGATGCCTTAAAAAATGGGGATACCTCGGCTCTGCCCCCAAGCCAAGAGTTACTGGTCAAATCAAATTGGCTTAGACATACTAGGAACCTGCTGAAAGGAGCGATCCTTATAGCGCAACGGGTTCATTACGGGTTTTCGCACGTCGTAGTGCACTGTTCAGATGGCTGGGATCGAACTCCACAATTGACTGGATTGGCGCAGATAATGCTGGATCCTTATTTTAGAACCATTGACGGGTTCATCGTATTAGTGGAGAAGGAGTGGATCTCTTTCGGTCATAGATTTGCAGAAAGAAGCCATGTACCTGCCAACTGTAAGGTCAAAGACTTTTCATTATCTCAGCAGCAAGAGGCGTTGGGTGGTAGTGCGGGAATTGGGGGACCAAATGATATTGCTTCGGATTTCATTAACGGACTTAATAACCTTGGCTCTACAGCGAATAATAACTCGTCCAACCCTGGTACAAGCTCCACTGCGAGCGGTAGGTCTAACTTCCTCAATAATGTTACCAACTTCTTACCAGATGGTGGAAGCAATAAAGCCAGTAAATATAGCGGGCCAATCTTCTTTCAGTTTTTGGATTGTGTTTACCAAATCATTCGCCAGTTTCCTGACAAGTTTGAATACAATGAACGGTTTTTACGAAGATTATTGTATCATCTCTATTCATGTCAATATGGAACATTTTTATTCAACAGCGAATATGAACGAGTCAAAGCTCAAGCGGACAAGAAAACTCGGTCAGTGTGGGATTACTTCCTTGCTAGGAAAAAGCAGTTTACGAATCCTAATTATGTCAAGAGCGACAACGATAATTGGGAGAACAGTAATAACACCGAGAGCAATGTGTTGTTTCCAAAAAAAGATGTGAAGTGGTGGGCAGAAGCTTTGGGAAGGACTGACCAGGAGATGAATGTTAGTAACAGTATAGACATATCTAGACAGGGAACACCAGTGTTAGAAGTCGAGTCATCATCAGAGGAGTTTCTGAATGCCTTTCAATCGGTGAATTTTAACAATAAATATCGGCGACAGCAGCGAGAGCCACACCATGCCCACAGGCTGTCGTTGGAAAGGTTGAGAAATAGTTCCGGATATTCATCGACCCCGGATCTGAGTATTGTTAAGCCCGAGGTTAGACCTACATCAGCATCGCCATCGGCGTCACAACTGACCCATGAGAGAGAGAGAGATCGTGATTTGTCTATATCAGATAATGATAATAGAACGTCATCGTCAGCGGCGTTCCCTTCTGAAGGATTTACAAGGTTTGCAAAACAAAGTAGGAGTATGCCAGTTGCAAAGGATGCGGTTGGCGGTGTATCGGGACCAGGGGAAGAAGCTTCATCGGCAGAGACCAGGAAGCCAGCTGCTTCTTCTCCGCCACAACTATCTCCGCCAACGACACCCACAACATCTAGTTATGCCAAGCCATTGGGCAATACATTAGTAACCTATTCGACAGATCATAAAGATAAACAGGACCACGACCGCTACTCTTCTGGATCAGCCAAAAAATTTGATACCATGTCTATAGACTTGGGCCATTCCGATATGAATTCAGATATAGTAAATCATTCCAATAGACAACGTGTGGCAGGTGGTGCCACGGCGTTTACTAATGGAGCTTCTTCATTGACTGGAGGAGTTACATCGATTGCAGGAGATTTATTTGGCAGATTAACAAGAACAGAACCGACTAAAGCAGATAGCTAAGGAAAAAAAAAATCATGGCATCTTCTTATTTATTTTTCCGCATTATGAACTTATGTATACAAAAATATTATTGTTACATACTTATAAACTTCCCAATTTTATTCACAATACAAGCTAGTGTGAATATCGCACAATCTCGTTCCATATTACATCGACCCTCTTCCCCAATCCTGGTTCATCAGTAAGGGAGGATTATTCTTATTTAGTCTTTTTAGATTCCTTCTTGGTGGGCTTCTCTTTCTTGTCTGCTTCAGCTACCTTTTCTACTTTCTCGCTTTTTTCATCCTTTTCCCCGTTCTCTTCGGCAGCAGCTTTTGCTTTGATACTAGCATCCTCCAACTCAGCCCAGTATTGTCCTAGCTGGAGTCCTACAACGCCTAATAGCACCAAAACAATGAAAACCTGAGTGGCAGCAATGACATTGATACCAGTATGCTCGTCGACTTCACCCCATTCACCGGCCAAGGCAGAAAGAGCTCCCCTGTGAAGATTGGTCAAGTAGAAAGCAATAGCAATTACATACAGAAATAAACTTCCACCATCAAATAAAGTATTAGACTCTGAAGGCCTATATAATTTGATGAAAATTCCTAATAATCCTAGTCCCATTATGAAATGATGGACATGATGTAGAAATCTAGGCATGTTTGCCCATGTTTGATAATGTGACAAGGATAAAGCAAACGACTCGTTTGTTGGATTGGATGTCCACAGGGTGTAGTAGTCGTACGCCCAATTGGAGTAAATCGCACCAAGGGAAAATGATGTGGCACAAAGGATGAGCCCAGTAGAAAAAGATGTAGCAGCAGTCGGCATTATACAGGTAGCAATTCAATAAATGGTAATTGGAATTTCCTCGAGTAGAAAGAAACAAAAAGAAGGTGAATGATTTTAATTAGGGCTGCTGCTGCTGCTGCTAGCTGCTGATTATCGATATCTGCTCTGGGAACTTATCGGCTATTATCTGAGGCGACCGAGCGGCTTGGCGTGTTTGATATAGCTGAAAATCACGTGAACAGATGCTGGTATGCCGGAGGCACACCCAATGAAACGTGGGCCCTTCTTTAAGATTAGTATCAGCAGGAATTCGGAATCTCAAGGTCGTTATTACAAGAACAAGATAGACTATAATAATAACAATAATAATCAAGAGAATAGAAAAAGACTCAAGAAGTAGTCATATCAATGACTTCGGTTGCGGTCGAAAGAACGAAAAGTCTAGGATGCTTGTTTTAAGCGGCAAGCAAAGCGGAATACAATCCGATTACAATTACTTTATTGTCTATTTGCCTTTTTGAATCTACAGATCAGTTACACAGCTTATTGGTTCTTCGTTACTCAAGGTTTGGGAGAGGAAGAAGGAGAGGGGGAGGATGGACGGACATACGTGGAACTGATTGTGGATTTGTTAGGAGATAGAGTACCTTCGGTTCGGGTGACAAGGATAGGGAGCTGAAGGGGAGCCGCTTTTGAAGATGAAGTAAGATCGGGAAGGCGAGAAAGGATGCCTGCTGGAACTTTGTCTTGTCCTTTGACTTGCTCAATTTTAAAATCATAAGCGGATAGTATTTCCAACCAATTGGCATAGCGCGGAGTAAGGGTAGTGGATTCTGTAAGATTGAAAAGGGCGTGATTGTTGGTGTGAACAGTAAATTCATAACCTAATAGATAATGACTCCAATGTTGGAGAGCAAGCACTACAGCGAGGAGTTCCAGATCATGGATGTTGTAGTTACGCTGAGGCGGCGATAATGTTTTACTGAAGAAAGCAATAGGCCGGAGAGTGTCCTGATAGAGAACAGCCCCAACTGCAATGCGAGAGGAATCTGTGTTGACATGGATTGGTTTGAGGGGATCAAAATGCGCTAAAAAGGTTTTTGAGCAGAAGAGATCCTTAATTGTTTGGAAAGCGTCGGAGTGAGCTTGGGTCCAGACAAACGGTTTTTTCGGTGATGTGATCTCGATCAAAGGTTGAGAGTGGGTTGCGTAATTGGGGAGGAAACGTCGGTAATAATCACAGAAGCTAAGAAAGGAGCGAACGGTCTTGGCAGAAGTTGGCCTTGGCCATGAAGAGACGGTATGGAGTTTACTGACGGGAGGAGATAGCCCACAGGAATTCAAGGTGAATCCAAACAATTCGAGGGATTCGGCGAAGAACTGGCATTTCTTAAGATTGATGTGAAGGCGGTTTTCCAATAGAATAGTGAGTATCGTAACTATTTGATTTTGATGGGTTTCGGCATCCGGACTGAAGATCAGGATATGATCTAAATAAACATAACAAAAAGAACCGATATGTTCTGAAAGTAAACTGTTTATATAACATTGGAAAGTACTTCGAGCGTTTTTAAGTGCAATAGGCATAACTGTCCACTCAAAAAGACCTTTTGGGGTGACGAAAGCAGTTTTCCAGCAATCAGATTCATGAACTCGAAGGCGATGATAGACATCTTTTAAAGCCAAGGCAGAGAAGACAGAACCGCGTAAGCGCGAGATGATTTCGTCGATATTGGGAAGAGGATAGGGATTGATGGCAGTGATGGAATTGAGACGACGGTAATCGATAGCAAGACGGAAAGTTCTATCAGATTTTGGAACGAAGATAATAGGAGAGGCAATAGGAGAAGATGAAGGCCGAATGAAACCCATAGCGAGGTAATTGTTCAGATAAGACTTTAAGAGTTGTTCCTGGGGGCTACTCAATGAATAGACGCGTGCCTTAGGTAAAAGGGACTCGGAATCGGGACGGAATGTGATTTTCATATCCAAGAAAGGACGATGAGGAGGTAGTGTAAGAGGAGACGAATCAAAAACTGAAAGTAAATGAGACGGAACAAAGGGAGGGGGTTTGACGGTGTTAACAGAGATGGAATGAATTCTGGAAAGGGGGGCAGAAGGGTTATCAGACAGAGAAGGTTCAGGCAGGGGCAAACAAGGGAGAGAGTAGGGTTGATAAATGTTGAAAGAGATCGGGTACTTATCCCAGCCGGCCCCGAGGACCATAGTGTAGCGACTGTCATTTATAACTAGGAATTTAACTCGGTAAAAGGTGTTGTGTGCACGGATGGTAAGCGGGACTTGGTAATGACTGCGAGCAACTGGTGAATCAGAGTTGAAGGCCAGGAGGGTGACTTCTTTAGAAATTACACCTAGATTGTGTGCACGAGCAAATTCGTAGTCTATTAGAGATGATTGAGATCCTGAGTCCATGTGGGCGCTTAATGAGACTTCATGGCCGGACAAAGGACCAAAAGAGACATCTGTGAAGATGTGATCATAAACCTCGGGAATCTCATCAAAAATGGCATTGATCGCAGGGTCTGATTGGGAAGATAAAGAGGAAGATGGGTCAATCGGTACAATTTCGGCGGAAATATGGTGAATTCGAGAAGAGGAGACTGACCTGGAGGAAGCGAAGAATGTTTTACCAAGGGATTGCTTCAGAAAAGGAGAAGTGCTAAGCTTTTTGGAACAAGCGGGCAAACGATGGTTGGAATCGCCACAGTATAGACAAAGGTTCTGAGCTTCCCGACGTCTTTTTTCCTGCTGAGAGAGTTTACGAAATCTTGAGCGCTGAACAGAAGTACGGGACCTAAAACTAGGGTTCAGCGAAGAGATTAACTTACGACTGGCATACGCAGGAAAGTGGCTTTGGAGCTTAGCATAATCAAATTCAACATCATTTTTTAAATCTTGTTGAGTGGTAAAGCCAGACAGATACCTGTGTACCTTTTGTAAATTACTCCGGTTAAGTTCTTCTGAAACAGAAGCGTGCGTAGCATTATACTTTGAAACGCCTTCGTACGAATTATAATTCAGAGTCCTAGGTTTTGATTCACGAAAATTGAGAAAGGTAAAAAAACCTTCAGGAGTAAAGTTGCAGAGAGAATCTTCAAGCCAGGGCTGGAAGATTTCCGCTGGAACTGCATTACGAAGAACCGTAAGACAAATGTCCGAGAGTATCCGAAAGCATGCAAAGAAATGTCGATAAGCCTTTATGAACAATGGGCCACCGGTCCAAGCGGATGGTCGTGGAAGTTTCAAAATATCACGAAGACTTATAGAAGAGCTAATGAATGCATGAGTGTCAGCATCAGGAGGATGGCCAGAATTGAGGAGAACAGGACAGTCCATAGGATGATTGGAAGAGGCGACCTGCTTTTCATGAAAAGAGTGAGATTGTTGAAGGCCATGAGGAGAAGGACTAAGCATAGGGTTCGTAACAAGAGGTTGAGAGGAAGATGAGTATGGTACCACGGGGGTAGAATTAGAAACCACAGGATGAGGTATAACGTAAGAGGGTAGCTGAGTCACGGCAGGGGAGTCGTGCACCGTCAGAAGAGACGCCGAAGAGGCGCTAACATTGGTGCGTTGCTGAACCCCGGTAGCCGAGGGTTGACAGCGGTGACACAAAGGCAGTGATGTACCGAGAGAATTCCGACAACCGTGGACAGCGGAAGAGGCAGAGGCAGTTGGGCAGAAAACGTCAGCAAGAGATGAGGAGTCGCCGTTGTTAGCAGCGCTTGTTAACGGAGAAGCATCCGAATATCGAGCAGGAGTAGAACCAGTCACATGACTGCCTTGAGTGGCACCAGTGGACCGATGAGAATGATGACCGACGTTTTCAGGGGGTGTTGTGTCGTCGTGTTGATTCAAAGACATAGTCTAGCGATGTTGTTAGCAGGAAACTCAGGAAGACTCTGCAATGGCCTCAAGAGACAACCGTCTACGCTTGAGTAGACGGCCCGTCATTCAATGGAGAGTGGAAAACATTGTCGACGACCTAATCAAAAGATAATACCTGATGATTAGAATTTTTTACTATGTATACTAAGTAACTTACTAAAGATACGTTTAAAATAGTTCTGAAGTCGCACAAAGAAAGGAAGATACGATCTGTGATAATATAATGGTAATAGATATGAGGAAACTAGCCTTTATATAATTGAGGAGGGGAGAGAGAAGCAGGCATATGTAACTGGACTCACTGCCTTCCAATGAAGACACGGTATTTTCTTATCTATGAAACCTAAATTGGGTTATCTCTTATCTGTTATCTTTCTCGGCCTTTGTCGTGATTTTTTCTTATCTTTCTCCCATCTCATGATACGCTATCATCATAGGTGGAGGAGTCCTGTCTGACATGCAGAACGAGAGGACTAAGTAGTGAGCAATAAGCTCCAAGATAACGAAGCCTCACCAGCCTCGCCTATCAGATCTACATGAGGTTTCATATTTACATTGTCCTGAACCTTTTGGTCAATTATTTACATTGTCAGGATTCCGGATAACGAAGCCTCACCAGCCTCGCCTATCAGATCTACATGAGGTTTCATATTTACATTGTCCTGAACCTTTTGGTCAATTATTTACATTATACCAACCTTTTGGCCAATTATTTTCATTATGCCAACCTTTAAGGAAAGGCTCCCGCCTTCTCCTATTCTTATCAATTATTATATAAAGGCATGCTTCCTCTCTTATTTTTGTATTCTGCTCTTTAGTAATTTTTACATCTGTTATTTGTTATATTAACATATACCTAATCATTTGATAATGGTTTCGCAGACCACATGGATAAAGTACTCCGGATCTACGGATATGTAATTCAGCCGTGTGACTTCGGAAACACTCCTGACAATTGTTATGTAATAATATGTAATAATTGATTCCGAAGATAATTTATTATTATAAAGGAATAGTCTTCAAAGTATTCCGAACTCGCAAACATCTTAATAGTGTATACTGATATAAGAATAAATATATAAAAAAATATATATATTCCGAACTCGGAATGATAACGGATTTCCTCGGCAATACTCACGGAGCGCACTGAGAAGACCTGCCCGCCAACGATGTGGGGGGAGGGACCAGAAAAACTATAAATAGAGGGCCTTCTTCTCTATCTGTAACACTTCTTCTCCACGGTAGTAGTAAGAATAAATGGTGCATATTACTATAATTTGCTTTAATAAAAATTGCTCTGTAAGATTCCTATGCCTCCGGCAAGTGAATACTATCTCTCACGACAGGGGAGTAATAGTATAGGTTTTGGTGTGGATGGAGCCAGGTCTATTTTTACCCCCTAAATTTGACAATTCACGGAAAATTAATCGACGCTATATAGGCAGGCTACAATGTCAGCTTTCTTGGCAAAAAGCATACGGGCCCACAGTTTAAATGCACAACTGTAAATGTCGCGCACCATAGGCTTATATGCTGTATAATTGACGATTATAGGAGGAAGATGAGTGGGGGCACGCGTCGCGATCCGAGCAATTATCAGTATATACGATGTCATATACGTAAGAATCTCGTTTTCCGGATTAATTGATTGCCCGCAACCAATAATATCATGCCCAGTATATCCAGTGTTGCCTACTATTTCTATCAGTGGTGTTATGTTATTTGTTTTGGTTGGGCCCGATTTGGCGCAGGCTGCAGCAGCCAAAGAGTTGAGGACAGTATTTTCGGAGCTTGATAAGAAGAAGCATTCTACTCTTTGTATTTAGATACAACGGATATTTCGTTTCATTTCCATTCCACAACCACGCCTCGTCCTTATCATGTTGGAATTCGAGCTATGGTAACGTAGCGATTATCGCTGAGAAAATTTCAGGGGCTCTCTTCGTCGTGTTTAGTTTGGTCAGAGCGTTATGCATATCCGTTAAGTCTCTTTTGGGTACAACCTCTTCCAAATGCGGAATGATGATTCCCTAATTAAGAACGGTTGTCAAGAACATCCTTTCGTTTTCGGAAATGCCATTCCCAAAAAGAATCCAGATCAACATACCTCGCAAAATCTACGACTTACACTTTTTGTTTGTTATTTTTATCATATATAAAAAGAAACACAAATAGGGGTGGATGTATATTTGATACTGTTTTGGTAATGATAAAGCATATCTCTTGCACAACCCAGTGAATAGGGGGTTAAGAATTTATTTATAAAAGGCAGCCATCTTCCTCGTTTATTTGTCTTCTTTTTCTTTCTCTTTTTTTCTCCTTATACAAGTCAAATTTGTCTCAATAGTCATTCGTTTTACTCTCAAGTCAAACTCTTTACATTCTTTTAAATTCTATTAACAATGAAGTTCTCTACTGCTGCTATTGCCCTCGCCGCCATTGCTGGTGTTTCCGCTCAAGGATTCAACTCTACTGTTGTTGTCACTGCCACTTCCGAGGCTCTTGTTCAATCTACTGATGTTGTTACCATCACCTCTTGTACTGGTTCTAACGTTGTCTCTTGTCATTACGTTACCTCTACTCCTGCCCCAGCTCCTGCTGCCAACGCTTCTGTTCCAGCTGCTCCTGGTTCCAACGTCACTGTTGCTTCTAATGTCTCTAGCCCTGTCGCTTCTGGTGTTGCTGAGGCCACTGGTGCTGCTGCCATCCTCTCTGGATCCGTCTTTGGTGCTGTCGCTGTTGCCGGTGTTGCTCTCTTGCTTTAAATTTGTTAACAAGTTTTCAAACAAGAATTGCATTGGTTATTTAGAGCATTAAAATTTTCGTTTTTGGTTTTTATTTTTTTTATTTTTAATTACTTCCCACTCACTCAGCACTGAAATGTATTAGATATAGTTTCTTATAGATTTAGAGACTATTGACAATCTTTTTTTTGTTTTCTTTATTTGGCCCGCCCGTTTTTATCAGGATTGAATTTTGATTTATACCATCAGCCCAACTTCTTTTTTTCATTTCACTTTATGTTTTTAATGATATTTCTTTATTAATTTGTAATATTTAGAGATGTATATTTAGTTCTGTGAATTGAATAGACTCTTTAATCTCACTGAAAATATGTTCATATTTGTTATTACAGATTCTTTTTAGATGAAATCACAAGAATGTATCAGAACTAACTTAGGTCGACGGTCTATGCATTAACAAGAATTTGATTTGACTGCAGAGCGCGCGCATGCGTATTAGTCGATAAGTACAGCCTTGGTCAAGAATTTATCCATTTCATGGGTATGTAGATCCAAATTTATAACTATTGCAAATACTTTGACTGCCGAAACACAGCCTTTTTCTTGAGCAGAGCTGATATTGCATTTCGTGACTTGAGTCACGTGATAGCCATACTCACCCTAGCCTTGATAACGATATGGTTTGTTTACTCACATAATGTTTACCCCTGAGTTAGAAGATTATGGACCTTTTTACTGCTGCTGAATTTATGTAATTATTACCTATATTTCCCGTAAAATAGTGCCAGTCTATTATTCAGCACCTTCTAAGACAGTTAGTTCCACATGTCTTTAATCCATGATACTACTACAATCGATGCTGCAAGACCACGATCGGCTCTTAAAGATAGAGATGAAAATAGCTTGCCTAGATTAGAGACTTGGCTTGGTTCTAATGATCGGACTCCTAAGGTTTACGAGTAAGTATACCAGGTTCCTAGGGTAGCAAAAAATTGATCGCTAACATAAATAGGTTTGGAACCACAGAGAATAAGAGAACCAATGATAATGAAGAAGGCTCGCTTTTGGGTAGAAGGCGTTTGACGTTGTCAACCAAAGATGGCAAAATTCCCCAGTTCATTTCTAGGAAGAGAACAAATTCCCCGAAAACGTCTGATCCCGCTGGAGAATCGCTTCAAAAGGAAGACGAACCTGATTCTAGTAGTAGACTTGTTAATGGGGCTCTAGGGATGGTTGAGGCTGTCACAGCCACTACTTCCAAAATTGCTTCTGTATTGCGAGGAAAAGGCTCTGGTTCAAGTATTCTTCTTGCCAATGCTGCGACTGCTGCAACAAAAATTAAAATGATTAATAATAGTCCAAGGTCTGCGAGTAACTCGCCAAAATGGAACGAAAAATTTGATCCCCGTCGTGAGCCAGATATGAAGTTTAATGATAAGGTTATTGCATGGCTGCATAATAACCCTCTACCTCTTGAAGAAGCAATCAAACGGGGAATCTTTGATCAAAAGCCTCCATATCCTGCCTGTGCGTTTGAAGCGTTTTCTGATTATTCAGACGATACAGAAGGTAAGGAGCAGCGTGAATTGAAGGCAACAACCAAATTGGTCATTGAGACATATCGAAAAGAACCAGTAACTCCTAAAACCAAAGGCCACCACTTTAAACAAGCAGATCAATACTTGAGCAATCCAGTCACATATGTCAACGAAAGCTATGATAGTGGTGGCACCGATATGCCTGAGAGTAACGATCAATCACCTCCAATAACTTACCATGAAAAGATCTCTAACAACAACTCAAACATCCGAAGCTTAAACTTTTTAAATAATAACAATTTCTTTAATCGTCTTAAGAATATGCATCATAATCATCATCATCCTCGCCAAGGGTATAAGCACGTTACTCGTCACCACCGTAGACATGATTATAGCAACAGCATTGATAATAGTAATGATTACTCTAATTATTCATCAAATAACATCAGCAACATTAATATCAGCTCTAGGACGGAAGAAGAAGATCCTGTTCAATCTCGAGGACGACGAAGCTATGATATTGTTTCACAGGAAGGTATTAATGCTCATGTAGGAGGAGGAGGAGGAGGAGGAGGAGGAGGAGGAGGAGGAGGGCCTTCTTTATGTCGGTCTGGTTTGCCGAAAGATGTGACATTACCACGGCCTCCTTCAGCAACAACTATTCCTGGTCCCATTCTAGTAAACCAGCATAATTACTGTTCCTCCATCCAGCCAAAGCGACCACAACCAGGTAATGAACCTTTCCAAACGTTCAATAACAATAACAATTACAGCCATAGTCATAGACATCAGTACCAGCAACGTGCATCACAATATCGACCACAATATTATGAATCGCCAGGCATCGATGGTATTACTAGCCAAGGACCAGTATATAATCAAACAAACGTAGCCCAAACGTCGTCTAGTACCAGTCCAACTAGAAATAGTCGATCATATTATTCTAAACGTAACGGAGATAGAGAGAATTTCACCCGTCGATTTGTCCCATGGTCTCTAAACAATAATAAACCTCCACCAAATATCCAGAGATAAATACTATTATTTCAAAGTGGTCATGAACTTTCCCCTCCTCCATCTACGTTGTCTTTCTTCTTTATATGCATTTCTCACTAACCAAATATACTCTCGTTGACGAAAATAAACTTATTTATTCTATACATATAGGTCAGTCTCGACATGTGCAACTTCAAGCAGTCTCATCCTTCTAGAAATATTAGTATGGTAATAGTTTCAAATACATACTATAATTATAACTTTGCTACTTCAGTCTTCCAGTTCACTCCACACCATTTGCTGATAGTTAACGACATTTCTCGTAAACTCATAACCTCTTCTTTTGTAGCTCCGTTATTCAAAGCTCCTTTTAAATGGCCCTTGAGTTGAGGATTAACGTCTTGAGGGATTAAACATGCAACAATAACAAAGCTTGTCTCTTTAGGAGTAAGAATGTTTGTATATGACAATAGTGGGCCATAAACATGATTTATAGCATAATACTCCAAATCAGGATATGCAGTTGCCATTTGACCTGAAACCCTCCGAGCCACCTTACCATAGACATGGTCAAACATTGTTCTGCCGCGATCTTCAGCTTCCTCGCGACTGAGCTTCTCTCTTTGTAGCTGGGGATCACGAAGTTGTGTAGGAGTGACGTTTTTCAATTGCGTCAACGAATTAATAGTCTTCGGTAAGCCGCCCAAGGCAGCCCCTTTCATAAGGGATTCACGCATCTTACGAGACATCGCCAACTGCTCGATTGGCCTATTTGCTAGCTTTTCCAGCATATATTCATATATTCTTGGTACTTCATCAGGTTCATTGCAAACACTGAAGGTAGTTGCAGCGATATAATACCAAGAATTCTCTAACAATGGAGTTGCAGCCAATTGGGCCAGTCTTGTCGGTGTTAGAATGCCCATTCCACGTTTATCTATATCTATATCTATGTATCTGATGCCCTGATCCCCAGGACCTGATATTTATAGCAGTAGCAATAGAGTGTGTGGGGTCCGGACCGTTATCGGCATGAATAGCATGCGGCGTTCATATATGGTTGAATTCCATACTTGCTTGGTCGAGCGACAAATTAGGGGCAGTAAGGTATATGAGCTGAACGAATCCGGGTAGAACCCGGCCTCGCAACGGGAAAACAAAGAAAATTACTAGAGGATGAAAACAAATACATGTATATTTTTGAATTTTGTTTGTTTTGTGCTAAATGACACGAAGTTTACTTTTTTTTAAGCAACAGGCTCAACGGGAGCAGCTTCGACGGGTTGCTCCTCTGCAACAGGGGCAGGAGCAGGAGCCTTAGGAGTATAATCAATGACATTGGGTTCGGCGATAGCAGCTTCTTCCTTGGGAGGGTGGATGTTGACGAAATCAGGGAGAGAGGACTTGGGAGTACCAGGCTTGGTACCAGCAGTGGGGTCTCTCATGATCTTAACCTTGATACCAAGAACACCTTGTCTGAGCAAAACATGACGAGTGGCAGTATCAATGAAATCAATAACGGGTTGACCAGAGTGGATCATGAAACCATCTTGGAATTTCATAGCCTTGGCACGAGCAGCACGGAGTTTACCAGAGATGACAACTTCAACACCTTTGGCACCGGATTCCATGACATAACGGACGACACCATAGGCAGCACGGCGAATGGCAAGACCGTTGAGAAGCTTATAACGGAGAGATTCACATTGGGCAACGGCAGAAAGGCCACGTTGTTGAACACGTTCAGCAAAAATAGCAACAGAACCGTCTTGGAGTCTGAATCTCTTTTGGACAAGAGAAGTCAATTCACGGATACGACGTCCGTTCTCACCAAGAACGTTTTGGGTGTGAGTGGCTCTAACGACGATTTCAGTCTTAGTAGGAGTGGTACGGACTTCGACACCAGAGTATCCTTCTTCAGCGAGCTCACGGGTGAAGAACTCATTAAGTTCGGCGTAGAGAACACCGTCAGCGACGTGCTTACGTTTTTGAGAAATGTTGACAGCAGGCATTGTGTTGTTGAATCTGTTGTTGATAACCAAAAAGTGTCGAAATGGAGATGAGAGAGATATCGCCAATACTAGCCATGGCAGTTGGTGAAGTGCGTATGCGGCTGAGAAAAATGTTTGGTGCTGAAATTTTAAATGTGACTGTAAATTGCCTATTACGGTGTTATGAGACCCTGTTCTAAATTTCTAAAGCTACACGCGCGGCATAGTAGTAACAGTATCTCCATGTAAGTTGGACCCTGCAGTCGATGCTCCTGATAATCGTCTAGTCAGCAGCAGTTCATCCATGAAGATACACACCTTTTAATTCGAGGGTAAACGTATAATTAATCAACGCCAATCTTTTTTTTGCTCCTAGAATCGTAGCGGGCACGGGTGTCCAGCCTAAGAGGAAGAGAAGCGTAGTAGAGTCTTAGGCACTCTCTTCCTCTTCTCTTCCGACCGTATTCAAACATTGAAACCATTGAATGAAGTTCTGTTTCCTTGAATCGTCAAATCTCTTCGATTCAAGTTACCGGGGCCGAATCCCGTAGCAATACAGGGTTGGGGTACAGTTTATACTTTACTGCATCACCTCGATATTTAGCAATATCTTATATATTGAGAATTCGCAAGTCACTGAACAATGTACATGTCATTACGCAACATACTGGTTCGCCGTCACTACTATCTACAGTATACTACAGTATACTACAAAAATCGTTGTTAGCATTCTATTTTGCTTCAATATTAGATTTTATATTATAAAAGATCTAAATTTTAGTAAGTTGTTCTTCAATAATTTTCATTTGACTATCCTGTTAGAATTTGTTTGTGCTACTATTGTCGATTGCAAGAAATCTCATGCCTTCAGAAACTGCTAATCCGTCAGACGACCAGCCTGAGGGGCAAAAGGAAGATACTAGCCGTAAGTCTGATCCTGAAAGTAAAGATAAAAACTTAAAAGATAAAGAGATGGAAGAGGGCGGTAGGCCGAATAATAATGAATCGTCTAGAAGATTAAGCCGTCATGGAGATCGAGACTATGGTGATGATGATAGAGATGATTTCAGAGATAAGTCGAAAAAGAATAATCGCAAGAGAGATAGGGATGACGATGATAATGAAGTAGACGACTTTAGAGAAAGTAGCAGGAAACCAAAGGATAACAGGAAAAGAGACAGCTCGCGTGAGCGATCAAGATCCCGGTCGAGTTCGAGGTCACGATCCAGATCGAGTTCCAGGTCTAGGGACAGGTATCGTTCGCACTACTCTAAATCATATAGACCGTCAAAAGGGAGAAGACGTTCAAGGTCAAGATCTTTGTCAGATTCTGATTCAAGGTCTAGATCAAGATCTAAAGGTTATGACCGTGATTACAGGCATGGCGGGTACGACAGTCGAGATATAAACAGATATGGTGGAGGAGGAGGAGGCCGTGGTAGCGGGGGCAGATATAGAGACTGGCATGATAGAGACCGTGGTCATGGTCGATATGATAACGACCGTGGTGGTTATCGTGGTAGCCGAGGTAACGGTCGAGATTATGATCACAAAGCTAGTTCAAAAGTGTCCGCTGTCGATCGTGACAGACGTACTGTTTTCGTCCAACAGCTGGCAGCCCGCGTTAGAACAAGTCAGTTGATTGATTTTTTCGAAGATAACAACGTAGGAAGAGTTATTGAGGCTTCAATTGTTAAAGATAGATTTTCAAATAGGCCCAAAGGAATGGCATACGTTGAATTCAAAGATTACGATTCTGTTCATAAAGCAATTGCTCTAACTGGCAAAACCCTTTTAGGAATCCCAATAATAGTTCAGCTAACTGAATCTGAAAAGAACCGTATCCTTGCTGGCGAAAAGTCAGGAGCTCAACCGTCGATTGGAGGAGCTCTTTCTGAAGAGGAACAGAAAGAACGAAGAAAGATATTTATTTGCAATATTAAATATACCGTTTCAGAAGAACAACTGAGGCCTGTTTTTACTCCCTATGGCGCTATTGAATCCATAGAATTACAACGAGATGATGCCGGTAATTCGAAGGGTTATGGATACATTTGGTTTGCTAATGCATCATCAGTTCCAAAGGCTATTCAGGAAAGGAATGAATATATGTTTCTCGGGCGGCCAATGAAAGTCACTGGCCCAGAAAACCAGTTTCGTGTAAATGGAGTACCATCCGAAGGGTCAGTCTATGAAATAGCTAGGCCTAGTATGGGAGATTCAGGTAGATTTAAAGGAGGAAGTTCGAAGTCGCTCGATGATGCAGATGTCGGTGGGGTTGCTATGAATAGAGATTCTCGGGTTAATTTAATGCGAAAGCTAATGAGGAAAGAGGATTCAGAAGAGAACCAAGTAGATGAACAGCCTCCACTACAGCAACAGCAATCTAAAGCCTTGCAACCTTCTAGATGCGTATTACTAACAAACATGTTTGATGCAAAGGAGTAAGTAATGTCATTGGGAGATGAGCTATTTAAAAAAAATACTAACCGTTTTATAGGGAATCTGGAGAAAACTGGGTTCGTGAACTAGAAGAGGATGTCAGTGCTGAATGTGAAGAAAAATATGGTGTTGTTTGCCATATAAGTGTTGACCCTAATTCTCAAGGAGAGATTTATGTTAAGTTTAATGATATAGAAGCAGGGGAAAAGGCGGTAGCAGGTTTAAATGGACGATTCTTTGGAGGTCGTAAAGTCACTGCTTCACCAATGGTTGAAAGAGTTTATTCGACAAGATTCCCAAAGTCGTAATATGTATTTAGTAGTAATAGTGTATATAGAACGATGCAAAGCTAATAAATATCAGATCTACCTAAACAGATACAACATTTTTCAATGTATATGTAACCAATATACTCAATGTGAATACCAACAAAGAATATTGAAAAATCAAATATGCCGCTAGACAATCCATTTGAATATGATCATCCCCTGGAGGTGTAAACATAGCGGTTACGTAAAGTTGACTGGTTGCCGTTGGAACACCAGCAGTGACAATCATTACAAATATTGCCATTGTATTGTCGTTATCAATCCAATTCAAGGAAAGCAATTTGTTAACCCATATCACGGAAATAATTGGCAAGACTACCAGTTTCAAGATGCAAGTTAATCCGATACTTTTCCAAAATCCTTTCGGGAATTGGCCAAACTTTAGACGGGCAATTGTAGCTCCTAACAATGACAATCCTAATGGTACACAAGCATTTCCTACGAATGATGTGAAATCCATGACGAAATCCAGGACTGGCTGATTATCTGGGGCATAAGGGATGTTAAACTGATTCTTGTTAGTATTATCTGGCTCAATGTAAAATAGTCGTCGCAAAGGTGGTGCCATTGTGATCGCCAAGGAAATAAATAATGCCATGCTAGGAGGCCTTAGAAGGTTTTTAAGAAACACTTTCAGATAGGCGAAGGCCTTGCTTTTATGCCAAGGCCTTTTTATACTTTCGAATTGACTATTTGGAGAAATGGTCTTTGAAGTCTCTGTTTTTCCTAGTGATTTAGAATTCGTCGTCGACAAACCTTCTTCTGCTTCAAGTATTGCTGCCTGGCGCGGGGATGAATAAGTGGCCGGTGGTTCGTCTGTTCCGCCTAATGTAGCTATTTCTCGCACAGCACTATAAGAAAGAATAACGTCATGCAAAGTCTCGGACCTAGTAGTATCGTCTGGAACACTTCTACTTGGACGGATATCAGCAGCAGTGTTATTTAAAATCATAGAAGCCCTCGCCTGTCTTCGATACCCTAACGTTGTAGCAGCTCCAGGAGCGACAGAAATAGAGTCCGACCGATTTCTCAAATAAATAGGGTTCAATTCTCTAGATGTTCCGTCGCCAAATGCTCTTGAAGGACTACTAACGGTTCTAGTGATATTATTAATGATATCTGGTAAATGTTTTTCTTTTGACGAATCTTCAGTGCTGTCAGGGGCATATATTTGCGGGGCTATTGATTCGCCATCGGTCTCAATAGCATTTTCATTCTCATATACTTGCCCAGATTCGTCGTTATCATTTTCCGGTTGATAATGCTGACCCATACGGATCTGTTGACTAGCAATAGCAGAATTAGGAGCATTTACAGTAGCATCATTAATACCACTGCTTCCATGCCTTCTCCATCTACTGATTTGCCTAGCTCCTCGTCTAACCCCATCGATGCTAATAATAGGGGTAGTGACCCCACGGAATGTTTCTGGATCGTCAACCTTGTACTTGAAGTCGTGTGCAATAAGAGAAAACCCTCCCAAATTAAACATACAAATAACGAATACCACAGCGAAGATAACTGCATAAGCAGTTCCTTGTTGTGCAGAACCAGCGGGGAAAAGACTACCACTGGCTAATGTTGTAATATAGGCAATGGGCAAGTCAGAAGAATTATTAAAAGCACATGAAGCTATAACCCCGCCAAACCATCTTCTTGGATTCGGGGTAGAATACCATACAATGAGTCCAAATCCGATACCAATAGCTGTATAAAGGAAAGCAGTCAACGCTACTACACCTATGACCTTGATCTCCGAGTCATTTAAACATGAAACAACATTGTAGAAAATCAGACATGGCATGAAAAAATTGATAATAATTAGCGAAATATGCTGACAAGTCTCTACAGTAAGAATTTTCTTTTTAGCCAACGTGAATCCGAGCGCACAATTCAGAAAGATTTTGAAAAGTGGCTTCACGGAAATATAGATGGCAGTACCGATAGGTATCGGCATGGTGTGATCATAGGTATTGTTTGACTGTACAAACCCTTAGGTATAATAACAATAAATACCAGTTAACATGTATTTAATATTTGCACTCGTTTCAAGAACCAGATATATTCACAATCTTCTCTCGTATTTACCTTCCTTTCCTTTATCAGATCTAGAAATGCATGTTATCGCTGCTAAGAAGACACAAGATATCAGACAAAAATTCTTGAAACCTGCGTGGGGGTACTTGTCCCACGTCAGGTTAGGCAGGAAAGCGGATGTCGACGGGCGGAAGATGCATGATATGATTTAGACGCGCTGCGCGCTTGTATCGGAAAATCTTTCTCCTAGTTTTATACAGCCAGGGTCCAGAAGCCGCATGCGGCTGTGTTTTGACTACGTCTAGGACCAAAACAGGAGAATATAAGACACGGAATAATCACTCCATCTATCTATTCTCCTATCGCTCTACCAGTAGCAGTGTAGGCACTAACTGGCAGAAAAATGGCATCCAGTAACATACTCAGTTATAGCTACTCGGGTACACAGAAAAGCCAATTGTTTTACATTTGATTTAAATGCGATCTGATCGTTTATAAGAGTCACAAGGAAGACAGCTCGAGACCGTCACGCGTTCACTTAGTGAGAGCCCTGCAGGGCCTGCCAGCAATTAGAAGGGAGCAAACTGCACTCTGCCCACCTTTTGTGGACCTTTACTAACATATCCATATCCTTTATAAAGGTATACCTCTCTATATTATGCATAGGTTAAGTAAGATCCACATCGCTTCCATTATATGTTTATATACATTGATTTGTATGTCTTTGACAACGCCTCTTTGAATGTTTCTCTCATAACATTTAACCTCTCATTTAGGATTTAACTGAAATCTTATGGTAACATATCATTCATAAGATCAACATCAGTATTTCCATCAGGTGTTCTTTTTTTCTTTTTCATTACAACCATTAATCCTCCTCATAAGGGGTTTTTGTTCAAACTGTTGGTCTTCCAGACTTCGGTTGCATTTCGGCGAAGCGTAGGCTATTTGCCTGCTGCCGCTTCAAGTGCTTCTGGTTATTGGGTCCGTGCCGCTCATAATTCTAGTAGTTTTCCAAAGACTGATATTAAACGTGAGGAACATAGAAACGTGCCTGCTCCTTCCGCTATTCCCGCTGTTCGCTCAAGAATACAATTATTACCAAAATTAAATTGGCAGTACCTACCACAACATCTCCTGTTAAAGTGGTATTTATCGTGGAGACGTCCATTCAGTCCAAAGAAAAAGAGGACTAATTATTTTTCATTTCATAGATACTCTCGCACTCGTCGTCTTGTTAGATCACTTCAGACAAGATTTATTAAATATCGACTGAGAAAACGATTATTTAATCGGCGCTTGAAAGCAATGGCCTCATTTAATGGTCAGGATCGCAATTTTTATTTGCGGAATTTAGATTCTTCGAGTTCCATTTCATCGTCTTCAGCATCGTCATGGACTAGTAGAAAAGATCAGGTCTTCAAGTTCTTGAAATCTAAACGAGATGAATACATATCTACAGATTCGACCAGTTATGGAGCAGGTATATCCAGGGGACTTCCTGATCCTGATAATGATCATCTATCTTATCAATTAGCTCGATTACCAAGAGAGGCTGCATTTAGAAAGGCCGAAGTTGTCCGTTCTGAAGATGTGCCATATATATCTGGACCTCCACCACCTAATCCTCCATTTGATAACGAGAATTTGACTCTTTATCCGTCATACTCAAGAAAAATGGAAAGTGGTGAATATGAGGTTGATATTCGAGGCATGTTGTTTTTGCCAGCAATTGCTAATCGTAAATCAAGACTTGCATCAAGTTTGGTAATGAAATTAGCAGGTGTTAGTTCCGGTGGTACGGGATCTACAGCATCAACTTTGGATCAATTAGACAAGTTAGAATTGGACGATGAATATACGACTGATCAGCAGAAGTCGCCGAGGCGTCGAATGCCACATCATGAAGGCCACGAAGGAGAGGGACAAGAAAAAAGTATTAAAGATTCAGAATCAGCATCAGTACTGCCCCCACTACCACCGCGTTCGCGCCCACACCAGACGACTCCTTCATTATCATCTCGTTCGCTTCGAAATGATGATAATATCGAAGAAATTACTTTCAAAGAAAGATTTGCTTCGTTAACGACTAGAGCAGCACCAGACCGCGAACTTCGAGTTATTATTGACGTCGAAGGTAGCAGTGAGCCGCTTACTACTACAGTGACTACATTTTCCAATGGTAGGTTTTTAACACGAATCAAGACTCATTCCAAACCGATTTTGATTGTTGTTGAAGCGAGCGACGATGTTGTTGCAAAAATAGAGCCATTGGTTATTGATGATGGTGAGGATAGTAAAATATCGGTAATTACTGATATTGACGATACAATCAAGCATACAGGCATTACTGGTGAAAAAAGACAAATATTTCGAAATATTCTCGCTCGTAAATATGAAGATATTGCCATTGAAGGCGTTGTAGACTGGTTTTCCGAGCTGGCAAAAGAAGGAGTCAAGTTTCATTATGTATCCAACTCTCCGTGGCAACTATTTTCTGTGATACATCAATATATGAGCCATACAAAGCTCCCTCAAGGATCAGTTCATTTAAAACTATACAATGGATTGATAAGTGGATTACTTGAAGAAAGTTCTGAGAAAAAAAGAACTACATTACACAATATTGTCAAAGATTTTCCGGGTCGTCGATTTATTCTTATTGGAGATTCAGGAGAAAAGGACCTTGAGGCATATAATGATCTGGCAACTCAGTTTCCAAAGCAGATCTTAGCAATATATATAAGGGACGTGACGTTGCCTGTAGATGATAAATCATTACAGGATATTATTAGTGCTACTGGATATATCCCTACTCCTAGTGAAATTGATAGCTATGAAGAAGGTAACAGTGGTTCTAGGAGCGGCCGGCTGGCAGCAAAGCAGCAAAGACTGAAACAGGGAAGAAGTGGAGAAGACCGAAGTCGTGAGACGAGTGAACCGAGAGGCAGACTAACCGTTCCTGATTTAATCGATATTTCTGATACACAGAGACCATCGGCCGTAGTGCCACCGGTATCGCCAACTTCACCGCCAGCTCTGCCACCAAGACCTGCATTATCTCCTCATAAATTTCCTCGCAAGCCAGCACCACCAGTTCCCCAGAAACCTCAAAGTCTTCGACCAGTCAGAGAATCGCCAGTATCAGCTACAAGGGCAATACCAACACCGACCCCATCTCCGCCCCCTTTTACTCCTACCATTCCTGCCCCGGCTACTGTCCCGGCTACTGCTCTTTCCACTCCGACTCCAACTCCAGCACCCGCTTCTGCACCTGCCTTGTCAGCACATCCTAATAATTCAAAATCAGGAACAGCCATCTCTAATCCAGCCCCCCCTCCGCTGCCACCCCGAAGAGCAGCTACTAGCCCTGGTCCAACTACAACAACAACCACTTCAGACGTGCTTATCATGAACTCTGAACAGAATGATTACGGACAGTTGATACTGCTTGATAAGAAAGTTGAGCAGTGGAAAGGCCGCGTAACTAGGTCTAGGATGGGATTACCGTCCGGTGTCAGATTACGAATGTGGAGAGTTGGACATGATTTACGAGCAGAAAGTCTTGCGCTAGTCCGAGACAGCAAGGCAGAATCATAGTCCATAAATGTTTAGACAAATTTCTCAATTACAACATGCCCGTCGCTCCCTGGTCTGCCTCTGGCGGCTGGGCTCTGCCCAGACCCGTAGCTCCGCTTCGCGGAGTAGCTGGGATCGTGACTATAGCTGCGCTTGCGACGCACCCCCTGAGCTGCCTCTGACAGCCGAGCTCCGCTTCGCTCTTCGCCCGATTTCACGATCTCCGCGAAGCGGAGCTACGGGTCTGGGCAGAGCCCAGCTGCCGGAGGCAGACCAGGCAGCGAGACGCGGGCGCAGCTACAATTCGACGATGATCAGAGGTGGATTCGCTCCGTCCTCTCTCCGATAATGTACACGGCTCGGGTCGATCATGAAAATATCCCCTTCGCTGTTCGTTTGAAGATTTGAAAAATGGCTCGAATCTGGCTGGTCTGGTCAGAGAAGATATAATAGATATATAGTGGATCAAATAGGTTCTCTATCTTGATCTAGTAGTTGTAATAGCATGGGTATCTGATGGTAATAGTCGGTGGTGGTAGTAATACTAGTGGTCGTGGGGGTCAGAATCTGAGTTTCTTTTTGCATTTTGCCGTATCATCAGCGTCAAGTTATCTTCGGTTCTGTTTTCTGTTTCTTCCTTTCAATCTCCTCCGATTACACTCTCATTGAGGCCGCACTGGTCAGACCTCCTCCGCTCCTATCAATCCTATTTCGCTCTCGCTACAAACCCCCTCCGCCCTCTCCCCCTTGAGTGCCGAAGTCCTAACCCAGGCAATAAATCCGGTTGTCGGTGCCGGTAGCTGCAGACCCAGGTCAGCCCTACACCCGAAATTCCTATTCCTCCCAACCAATCAAAACACCCAGTACGGAATTTCCCGTGAAAAAAAAAAATCTCTGTTACCTACCAAACCGCCAAAGTATATAAAAATTTCGGTTTTCCCATTCTTGCGTTTTCTTTCTTCCTTTTTTTCTTCTTTAGAAGTAACTTCCTTTCAAACTTAGAAAAGATGTCGTCTGAAAGTGTATGTTAGACTGAATGAATGATGGAGAGTATAGGAGGGGAATGTTTGAATTCTGTTGATTGATTGAGAATTGGATTTGGTTGGTGTTGATTCAAGAGCTGAAACTCAGGGGAACAAATGAATGAGAGTAGGAATGGATTGGAGATGAAAGGAAGAAAGTATTTTAGTAGGATGTTATTACGACTGGTTGCAAGTAGAGTTGAATACGTATTCTTATGAATTACGAGTTCGTTATCATGAATAGAGTTGATTCTGGAATCAAATCAAATCGGATCATTGTATTGTTTTAATTTGGTTCTGGTTGACTTCTGTTCGGTGCTCGTCTACTCGTTATATCTTATCTCTAATGATTCTTGTCTGGGATTACTTTCTATTGCCCTTTCGTTATCTGTCTTACCCTATCCTCTTACTATTCCTTTCTAGGCAATTTGTTTGTTGTTGCTCTTTGTTGGGTTGTGCTATAAAATGGTTTTGATCCGTTTCAGCTCAACTGCTACCCAATTACTACTATCAGTGTTCCTGCTACTATCACTGCTACTCGTTTGTTAGAGAAGCAGCAGCTGTGGTTACGCAAATTTTTCAGTCCCAGGCGTGCCTGCCTACTACAGCACACGTCTTCTGCTGCTGTTGTTTGTGCCTTACCCTAAACCCTAAACCACAAAATCATTCCAATCGTGAAAAGCGTTTTTCTACTTCCTCCTCCTATGTTCTCTTCCCAATCGAAACGAGTCAGCCAGCCAGCACGGCACTTTAACTGACGGGGCATTGTTCTGAGAGAAGTCGCACACAACCGAGCGAAGCAAGCTCCCGGTCTGACCGGAGGCACTCTTCACAATCGCGTTGTCCATGCTTTTCTCTCTTTATACGTCCCGTTAGGCCCCCCTTTTTTAACTATCCTTTTACTAACAACCCTCAGACCTTCCTTATCGACTTCCTCATGGGAGGTGTGTCGGCCGCTGTTGCCAAGACCGCCGCTGCCCCCATTGAACGTGTCAAGCTTCTTATCCAAAACCAAGACGAGATGATCAAGCAAGGTCGTCTTGCCAGAAAGTATGATGGTATTGGTGAATGTTTCCGTCGTACTGCTTCTGAGGAAGGCATTGTCTCCTTCTGGAGAGGTAACACTGCCAACGTCATCCGTTACTTCCCCACTCAAGCCCTTAACTTCGCCTTCAAGGATAAGTTCAAGGCTCTCTTCGGTTTCAAGAAATCCGAGGGTTACTGGCCTTGGTTTGCCGGTAACTTGGCTTCTGGTGGTCTTGCCGGTGCCACTTCTCTTCTTTTTGTCTACTCTCTTGACTATGCCCGTACTCGTCTTGCCAATGACGCCAAGGCTTCCAAGGGTGGCGGTGACCGTGAATTCAACGGTTTAGTCGATGTTTACAAGAAGACTCTCAAGTCTGACGGTATTGCCGGTCTTTACCGTGGTTTCGGTCCTTCTGTTGTTGGTATCATTGTTTACCGTGGTCTTTACTTCGGTCTTTACGACTCTCTTAAGCCTGTTGTCCTTGTCGGTTCTCTTGAAGGTAACTTCTTGGCCTCTTTCTTGCTTGGTTGGACCGTCACCACTGGTGCTTCTACTGCTTCTTATCCTTTGGATACCGTCCGTCGTCGTATGATGATGACATCTGGTCAAGCCGTTAAGTACAAGTCGTCTTTCGATGCTTTCACCAAGATTGTCGCTGCCGAGGGTGTCTCTTCTCTATTCAAGGGTTGCGGTGCTAACATTCTCCGTGGTGTCGCCGGTGCCGGTGTTATTTCCATGTACGATCAATTGCAAATGATCCTCTTTGGTAAGAAGTTCAAATAAACGGTTTCGTAGCTTTGGAAATAAAATAATCGTTTCTTCACAAACATGTGGTTCGCCTCCGGCGGCTGGGCTCTGCCCAGGCCCTTTGATCCGCTTCTCGGAGGCTAGGTGAGAGCAGCCGCGTAGGTAGGCAACGAGTTCTCTTCACGAATTATTCTTAGAAGTCTAATATCATCTGGCTCTTCTTGCCAAGATGACTTGGATAACTTGTCTTTCCATTTTAAAACTTTACGTGGCATAGTCCCCGATACAATAATAACGCTCGGGGTCTAGATATGGATATTTATTTTTATGCTTAATTATCTATGCCGCATTTAACACAAGCTCGCCACGACCGAGCCCTCCGCGAAGCGGAGCTACGGGTCTGGGCAGAGCCCAGCCGCCGGAGGCAGAGAACCAATGCCACCGGCTACAGCGCCAGGTATAGATGCCAGCCAGTTTATGATGGATGGTATAGACATCCGTCAACGGACTTAAAGAAGCTGAGACGCGGCGGAACGCCAGCGGGCTTCCGATCCGATGATCTCACGTAAACAGTGAGATGCCGACGCAGGTTCGGAGAAACCCTTTTTTTTATCGCGATGAGGCTAGTGATCTATATATAATAAATCATTTGCCACTGGATGTTTTAAATATAAAATCAGAGATTTAGGAGAAAAGAAGTTTCCCCAGATTTTCTATAAACGAGCTATTTGAGGAGAAGAAGTCGAAAAAAAGAAATTGTTTTTAATTTGAAACAGAAAACGTGATTTTAATTTGATTTCAAATATTTGGTAAGTTATATACATTGAGTGAATATGACTGTGGAACTGGGAAATATCGCTGTTTATCCATTGAATAGGTCCTATTCAGTGAGATCTTTTAGTAGCTTATAAATTCCATTACTTTTGAACATTGTTGCTCTGGGGAATGTGGCTCCGATATTATCCGGAATACTGCCCACTGTGTCATGGTTACATGTCGTATCACCAAGCCCCTCACTTTCTTTTTACTTTTATCAGAACTAAAAGGCTAATTTGTTACTTATTATTATTTCCGCAAGGCTGTGATATAGTTCTGTTGTTTTTGGTCATCCACTAACGTCTACTGACAGCCCTTGATGAGAATCCAGATAAAATAGGACCCTTCCTCCTACCTCTTCTCATTCGGCAGACATATCCCCATCATGCCTACAATATCTTCATCGAAAGCTAAAGATGGCGATTCAACTAGTGCGACGGCGCCGACGCCGACAGCAGTGACTACTGCTCCTAAAAAGCGCCAAAGAGTGTCAAGAGCGTGTGATGCGTGTAGAAAGAAAAAAATAAAATGCGACGGAATCAAGCCGACATGTAACAATTGCCGCAATAGCACTGCTGGGCAATGTGTTTATACCGTATCAGAAAAGAAAGTCGGTGTCACGAGGAAAAGAGCTACTAATATCGTTAAGTTGGAGTCTAGACTTGATAGGATAGAAAGTATGTTGGAGGCGCTAATTCCTGTAAATACAAATAATAAGCGAAAAGCTCGAGCTAGAAAAGAAAGGTCGTCAAGTGGTGTTCATGATGAATCTGATGAGCAGGGCAATGAAAATGACAACGACGACGACGACGAAGACGCAGACAAGGATGGTCATGGAGACCGACGACGAGAGGATGCAGAAGATGACGATGACGACGAAGAAGAAGAGGATGAAGATGACGAAGATGAGGAAGAAGAAGATGATGATGACAACGAAGGAGCTGACTCAGAGGGAGTAGTCCTTGATGGTAGCACAAATCAAACGGACGGTAACTTCACTCCTGATGAATGGGCTGCTCACGACGTGGATGTCCCCGAAGGAGCAGTAATGATTAAATTCAGGTCCAAAGTTAAAATATCCAGAAAATCAGACTTGTTTAGCCGCAGCATAGCACGGTCAAATACTCATTTCTGCGGTCCCGGGCCTAATTTCGCACTTCTATCAGGCAACGGCCTTAAGTGGATCGGGGACAAGATCTCTGATAATAACATCTCGGATCGACTAGCTGGACCTTTCATGGATATCGTATCGTTTCAATTAGAAAGAATAAGGCCGCTGGTTGAACCAATGGCAAAACCTTATCCTATTAATAAACAGATCCTTGATGTTTGTATTGAAGCATTTTTACAGGGCCCAAGTACTTGGAAACTGATTATTTCCCTTGATGAAATTGATGAAATTGTTCGTGCCGAATATTTTGATAAATCACTGCCAGCAAATGGATACGCTGAATACTTTGTCTTGAATGCTATTATTGCTATTGCTCTGCCATTTGCTTGTCGAAAACCAGATCTGCTAGCGAAAATGAATTTTTCTACGCTATCAGATGATATGCAGGTGGTGGAAAGTACAGTGACTAGGTATTTTGCCAATTGTATGTTCTATGCCCGAAGAGTCACCCTCATTCATCCTAATATCACCTCTGTAAGGGCAATGTTATTATTAACAGTTGCCCTGGAATGCTCTGATACCCCTCATCCAATTGCATATATTGTTAAAACCGCTGTTCATTTGGCAACTGAAATGGGACTAAATCGAATAGAAAGCTGTGTCGGTTTAAGCAAGGAGGAAACAAATCGTCGCAAAACTTTATTCTGGCTATTATATATTTTTGATCATGATGTGGCAATGAAAGTATGCCGTACCTCTAGTATTATGGACTGTGACATTACTATTGGTATGCCTGATTTTGATGAAGGTGATGATAGATACTTGGATGGCCAATTTATAAAGCTAATGGTGTCGTTTTTCCATCTTGCCAATGATTGCTATATTCGACTATTTTCCCCCAAGGCTTCGACAAAACGACCTAGTGATATTGTAAGGGATGTGCAGTACTGTGACGAACAGCTCGAAAAATGGAAGAATTCAGTTCCTGCTGAGTATAGGCCCGGGTGTAGCCTCGACTTCTTCAGCATAAGCGACCCTGCTCATCAGATGTTAAATAAAGTATTCCATAAAAAGGTTGGTATTTTGTACATGCATTACCTTTATTATCAGTTGTTATCGAGCATACACAGAACCGTTGCATATCATCCATCATGGATCTACTCTTTAATCGAAGAAGAAAGAACAGCATGCTCGAAATCTAAAGCATCTGCAAAAGGTAGTAATCACAGTAGTAACCATTCTACACCCAACTCAACCAGACAAGCGCCCATTTTAAGCCCAACAAATGGCAGCGGTAGTTCACCTAACGATATGATCGGTGGCACAGACCAGTCTCCATTAATGTCTCTCCACTCCAAATATCCACGACTATTCAGTTCTCTAGATATCTGTAATCACGCAGCAAGAACCACCATTGAACTTATTAGAAAAACAAAAGATTGGGGTCAGTTGTTCCTGTGGGCTTCTGTCTATTTCTCTACGAATTCTTTTATTGCATTATTTGTTAAATGTTTAGCAAAGCCTTTTGATCCTGCAACAAAGTCTGATCTGGAAGTATTAAAGATTTTACCAGGGGCGTTTCAAGATGTGCACCATGCATCACCAGGTGCCGACCGAACTATTCCAAAGATACTTGATTTTTGGGCTATTTTATATGACATTGCTCGGTCGTTTGTTGAAAAGGCACATGCCAATAATAATAACAATTCAAACAGTTATTCATCGCCATCATCGACTACAAGTGAGCATCATCATCTGTCGAAAAAGATGAAAGTAAAGCGGGAAAAAAGCAGTACCAATTTACAAGGCGATCATGGAGCCAGCGGTGTTCACAGTCGAACGAGAAATATGACAACGGCCACTATTCCCGTTGGTAATTCTGCTACCACTGTAAATAACATGGCTCCTTTCACGACCCATGTCGCACCCCTGCCTTCAAATATTCAGTCATCATCCGATGGCCTTCTCCCTACTGAAGGGTCCCTTTATATTCCATTAGCAGAACGCATGAATTTTGCATTTGGAAACAATAACAGCCAGCCACAAAATATTGGCAATAATCCTCAAGGCCTTTCTCATTTGGAGTCTTCCTCATCATCATCGGCCGCATATAATGCGCCGCCTTTGGATCCCTCTTCTACCATCTCTAATGGAATGCCGCAAGAACTTTCATCGCATATGCAATTCCCGACTGGCCAGTCTTCGCAACAGCCTAGCAATTACATTCCTATTCCTGACCTGGATAATGTGGACTACATTCCTGATCCTAATACGATCCAAAGTCTATTCCATATTTCATCCTATCCGTTCTCATGGGACTCAGATTTTGCTTTGTTCTCCGGCTTCAATCAATCACCATAGAATAATTCCAATCGTATATATTTATTATTATTATTTTGTTTATATTTCTGTTTATATATCTCTTAATTCTCTATCTACCTCAAGTTCGCTTTCATCCCTATCGCGGCTCCTCCAGCCGGCGAGACCCAGGGACCGACCCGCCAGTTCCGCTACCGCGCCCCTACCCTAACCGCTCTCCATCACGTGATTAAACGCTCTCGCGGCTTACCCTCTTTCCCGGAATCTGGACTGTTTTCACCGACACTTAGGAATTTGCCTTCGACGATTTGACATTGTCAGCCAGGTAAAGACGACGGAACGCCAAATTCTGAAATAATATACCATTCATATCGTCGGTATTAGCCTCATAGGATCCGCGAGAAGAAGATCAAACGGAAATTAGTAAACAGAATTCGCTACCTGCTGAGAAGAGTATAGTAGTGGACATATACGTTCCTGCCTAGACCGGCCCCAGGTAGAGAAACCTTGCGATGTTGAATCCATCAATCAGAAATAGTAGCCAGTTACTGGCTAATAGAGGATATTTTCTAGCCCTAACGGAAAAACGATTATTATCGACTCTCTCTCGTACTTCCAGAAATCATCATCTACAGAGATCGTCTCTAACAACCACGTTCTCAGCCAGCTTCAATGACAGCTCCAACTCAATGTTTTTTTCTAGAGGATTCAAGACCTCGCTGCCAAATTTCCTCACACCAGGAGGAGGTGGTAAAAATAGGAAAACTATGAAAGAGCGCAGGCAGCGTTTATTAGAAGAAGCAAAGAAGAGACGTAAAGTCGCTGAAGAAAATGGGTCTGCGTACTCTCGACAGAAGGAGGAAGACCAAGAGACAGAAGATCATGAGAATGACCGCAACGATGAAGAGCATGATGAAAACTCAAAAAAATCATCCAAAAGCGACAAAGAGAGTAACAAGAAATCATCTCCCTCAAATGATATGCCTCCGGGGTTTGACTTCAACTCTAAAAACTTCCGCGTTGTGGAGTTCAAATTCACAATGAATCAAATCCTGTTTGGCGTTTTTGCTGGTATAATGGTGTTCTCGCTACTATCGTCGGATGTACAATTTAAGGAATTAACTTGGCAAGAATTCAAGACGGAGTATCTTGATAAAAGAATGGTACAAAAGTTGACTGTTGTAAATAACAGTATTGTCCGAGTGGTAACTACTAATTTAGTAGCAAATGGACAACCTGAGGTTCTTTATTTCACTATTGGGTCTGTTGAATCTTTTGAACGTCATTTAGAAGATGCCCAGAATGCTCTTAACATTCCTGTTCATGATAGAGTACCAGTAACATACACTGAAGAAGGAAGCATGCTGTCCTCTTTTGCAGGATTCATCCCCACTTTCCTTTTATTAGGATTTTTACTGTGGATGAACAGGAGGGCCATGGGTGGTGCTGGTGGTAAAGCCGGTGTTGGAGGTCCTGGTGGTGGTATTTTCGGAATGGGTCAAAGTAGAGCCCATCTTTATAATTCCATGACTGATGTCAAAGTCAAGTTTGAAGATGTGGCTGGTATGGATGAAGCCAAACAGGAGATTTTAGAATTTGTTAAATTCTTAAAGGATCCTAAAAAATACGAAGCTTTGGGTGCTAAGATCCCCCGTGGTGCTATTCTTTCTGGTGCTCCCGGTACTGGTAAGACGTTGATTGCCAAAGCTACTGCTGGAGAAGCTGGTGTACCATTTTTCTCTGTAAGTGGTAGTGAGTTCATTGAAATGTTTACTGGTGTCGGGGCTAGTAGGGTTCGTGATTTATTCAAAAAGGCAAAGGAAGCATCTCCTAGTATCATTTTTATTGATGAAATTGATGCTATTGGTAAATCTCGTGGGAAGGCCAATATCCGTGGCGGCAATGATGAAAGAGAGGCTACTCTCAATCAGTTGCTTGTTGAAATGGATGGATTCGACTCTAATGAACATGTAGTGGTACTCGCTGGTACTAATCGTGTTGATGTTCTTGACAAGGCATTGCTAAGACCAGGTAGATTTGATCGTCATATTAATATTGACATCCCAAGTCTTGACGGTAGGAAGGCCATTTTCGAAGTCCATCTTCAAAAAATTCTTTATGACAAGACTATTAAGCAACTATCGGGAAAGCTGGCAGCCATGACGCCAGGATTTGCTGGTGCTGATATTGCCAACTGTTGTAACGAAGCCGCTCTTGTTGCTGCTCGTAAAGGGGCTTCTCTTGTTGAAATGAAACATTTCGAGCAAGCTATTGATCGTGTTATTGCTGGATTAGAACGTAAATCCAGAGTGCTTCGTCCTGATAAGCGTAAGATTGTTGCTTATCACGAAGCAGGCCATGCTATTTGTGGATGGTTTTTGAAATTTGCTGATCCATTGGTCAAGGTATCGATTATTCCTCATGGTGAAGCAGCACTTGGTTATGCCCAATATTTACCACCGGATGCTTATATCACCACTGAGCAGCAGTTTCAAGATCGAATGGCAATGGCTCTTGGAGGACGCGTTTCTGAAGAGATTCACTTTGAGTCTGTTACAGTAGGAGCCAGCGATGATTTCAAAAGAATCACTGAAATGGCACGAGCTATGGTTACCCAGTACGGTATGTCCAATGCAATTGGGCAAGTATCATTGAGTCGTCAACAGGGAGCTGTACAAAAGCCATATTCTGAAACTACTGGTACCCTTATTGATGATGAAGTGAGAAGAATCATCCAAGAGGCTCATGACAGATGTAAGAAGCTGTTAGAGGAAAAGAAGGTTGAAGTTGGCCTTGTAGCTGAAGAACTTCTTTCTAAAGAAGTTATTGGACGTCAAGACATGATTAGACTCCTAGGACCAAGGCCATTTCCCGAACGAAATGATGCCTTTGACAAGTATCTTGCTGACGACTTCCCCAATCCCAACCCATCAAGCGATCACAAATCGCCACATTCGTCATCTCCTGAAGCGGGATTATCTGCATAGAAATTGTCATATATTTTTGTAAATAAATCTATCAATTATTTTTGTTGTATCCAACCGCTAGAGGTAGTAAACAATAGACCGCACTATATATATTACAATTTTAGTGTTACTATCTGGGTCATAAATGTACACATATTTATAGTAATGAACTATAGGTAGTTATCATAACATCATCATTATGAGCTCTTATGGGAGCTGTGGGTTTTTGCAGGACTAATGGATGAAAGAAAAAAGAGATATGCAAGGTATGTACAATATCTAATCATCCATGTCGCCAAATACCCCTTGATTAGACTCATCACCATTAGAATGGCTGTTGTTTTTATCTTCATCATCAATATCAGGGGGAGAGGGATTGTCATTAAAAATATCGCCTCGAGACTGTCTCATGTTGGACATTCTTCTCGTGCGGTAGGGAGTAGCAAGCATCTCGTATTCGTCGTGTAGTTTGTGGGAATGGATCGAGTCACTACTAAAGAGTGAATCGGTCACAATAGGGGACTTGGAGAGACTGGAAGCAGAAGCTCGCTGGGATAGGGAAGAGGGAATGCCTGGTGATGAGGGGGTAAAAGACACATTGGGGTTTGAACCTCTCCTAGCAGAGGAAGGAGGGTATGCTGCGGAAATGTTTAACGAGGATCTTCTGGCATAATGTAAAGAAGATGAAAGGACAGAGGAATGTTTAGAAATGGCACGAGCAGACGAAGATATGGGGATAGTAGGAGCAGCAGTGCTATTAGTGCCAGAGATAGGTGGTGGTGATGGGGAAGAATCTGAAAACGTCGAGGGACCAACCTTGACTGACGAACCATTTGCAAATTTACCAGGCTCTTCTGGTAAAGTTGGGGTGCCACTGGTACTATTTGAACGACTAGTTGGCGGAGGAGTCAACGCACTTGAATTGGAGAAATAACTATTACCACTAGTCTTAGTAGTCAGTGGAGGGGTCAAAGTATTATTCGAAGGAGTGACATAATTATTTGTCGATGTACCCAAAATTGACGCTCCACTAGCACTACCAAACTCATAAGCATGCATACGTTCTTGTTCTTGTTTTGCCTGTTCTTCGTCTTCTTCTTCTTCATTCATAGAAACCAAGATCGAAGCAGCCTCCAAAAGCTGAACCTGTTGATGCTTGGAGATGAGCAGTTTAGAAGTGACGTTCCATTCTGGCGTATGTTCCCATAAATGCTTAGCAAGAGAAGAAACGTGTTTATAACCTTTACCACATGCTTGACACTTGAGTTCTTCTTTGAGACGACCTGTTTCTCCTTCGGAGATTCTCCTGGCAACAAATTTGCGAGACAGAACAGGAAAGTTCTGAGGCTGTTGACTGATTCCAGCAGAAGACTGTTGGTGCAGCTGTAGTGATAGAGGTGGATGGAGCTCCCCATTTAACAGAGGAGGTTGTTGAGGGAGTGAATGTTGTTGGTTCGTAGAGTTTTGGACTGCAAACTTATAATACGGAATGGGATTATTATTAGATGGTGCCGATTGATTGGATGTAGTTGTTGGGCTAGGACTGGACGTTGGAGACGGGGATATTCCCATCGGCGACGAGATGATAGAAGTCTGTTGGTGGTGCCTTGGATGAAACCCATTCAATCCAGCAGCTAGAGAAGTAGGAACAGAGGATGATAGGTATTTTGCATCCTCATGATGGCTGTTATGATGGTGGTGTGGAGCATGATGGATAGGAGCTTTATGTTGAACATATGCCATGATGAGAGAGAGAGAGAAAAGACTGACTGTAGTGCTGCTATTCGGTCATAAATACAATAAAATCTTCAGAAATAAAAAATTTTAATTAAAAAAAAACTTTAAAACTTCTCTCTGTTCTGTTCCTATTAATTTTTTTTTCCCTATGTCACAACAAATTATATAGCATTTCAATTTTTTTTCAGATTCGGTGAAATTAACTTTTTTTTGCTGAGTCGCATCATTTCCCTATTTACTTAACAAACCTGCGCCTGTAATTATATGGTCTTGCCGCACAAAAATATATGTATATAGTGAGACCGACTCTAACCGGAATAGAAGCAGGTCCACCTCAAATCAATCACAATTACCCCTCTTCATAAGGAGAGTGCTCCGATAATGCTAGGAATGTATATATCATTAGATCATTAGATCGTTATATCATTATATCATTATATCAATAGAACATCTATGGATAATCATAGAAAAGCTGGAGCCTCTCCTCTGTCCGAAACGACCTCACGTCTCGTAGTTTCTCATCCAAATCTAATCTTTATCAACCACGACAGCTGTACTCTCTGATAACGTACTGGAATCCACCTGTCAGCGTTAATTCTCGATCCGACTCCTCGTGGTCTCTCTCCCATAATAGCAATATTAGCAGCCATCGTACAGCTTACAGCTTACCATTCGTCCCCGCTACAGATCTATAGAAAATTTGAAAATTTTTCCACTCAGTATCCTGATTAACGCATTAGGAAATTATTTGAATAAGAAATGTTCTTAACAGGAAATTCCGACGATCTTGCCATTCCTGTCCACTTCTGTCAGCCCTCTTTATTTGGTGAAACCGCACGTGAATGGGCGGCGGCTCCGCATTTAACCGCGCCTCCTAGCACCTTTGCGGCCCGGTTATTTTCCTTAATACTGGTCGAACGCGCTGAACGCGCTGACCGCGCACTAAACGCGATTTCTCTCTTTCTTCTCAACCAACACTAAACACTCTGCCGTTCTAATCATAGCTGAGAGTCTTTCAATTGATTAGGGGTTCGTTTGACAGATAAACGGCGGTAGTGAGGCTAACGCAGATGTACATTCTTGGCTATTTACTGGCGATCCGGCACACGTCGCTGAAGTCGACCGGAAAAACTAATCCTGGCCGATAGCGGCATGCACTCGATCTCGGAGATATCCCGGTATCAGGGGGCCCTTGTTTTCACCGGCCGCTTTGGCCTTGTGCCTCTGGCAGCTGGGCTCCGCCCAGACCCGTGGCTCGCTTCGCTTGTTTTGCCTGACCTCTTCTACCCGCTTTATTACGTATAACAAGGAAGAAATAAATAAAAGCCCTTTATTTATATCATCACATCATCAACTTTAGATTGCTGCCAAGCATGACTATCAAAGACTGATGTCTTTCTACTTGTGTGTTTTATATATACGTATGTTATACAGCAAGTGGATGGTGAAAATAAGCGCATAACTCCATCATTCGCTTCAGAACAGAGTTTCAGCTTGAGATTCAGATTGTACCTCGCAGTGGTTTCTAGCAATCATCTATGTAGAGACGAAAAAATCTCTTCTGTTTATTTGTACTACTACTATTTACAAGACCAAAAGCGGCATATTCAGGGGTATACCTAACCCTGGGACCGGAACGACTGGCGGTATAAAGAGAAAGGTTTCCTTAAACATGCACACCTCTAAGAGCATGGCTGGAATCTGGTATGACTGACCTCGGCTCACCTGTCACAATTGCAATACTCAAGATGTACCACATCATAATATGTGTTACTAATTCCATTTCGATTTCAATTTCATCACTGTCAAATTGATGATAAAATTGTAAATGTAGAGACCCTCCTCCGCAGCGAATCACATGCGCTACAACGCGATTTATGCGCAGCGGCTAATGACAATATCAGATACCAAGGCTACTTCTCCAGATTTAGTATTTGATTTATCCCAGACTTCTGATTGTCGGACACTTTCACCACAAGCCTAAACTGACCGGCAGTGCCTTGTGGAACGCGTTCCATGTCCCGTATAAATAGCGCCGTACATGCTAATTGTTAGCGCGTCTTCGCGCACGGCTGTAAGCACCAAAGCTCCAACCAGCACTGCGTTGTTGTTTTTGTAAATTATATTCGAACATAACAAACACAACAGGCACACTTATTATCCAGCCAACAGGAAAGAAAACAAAACAAAACAAAACTTGACATTATACACGGACTCCAGTGTGAAGAAACATATAAGTAACTGAAAATAAACTAGATACTGAAAATACAAGTGTAAGTTGACTGGCGGCAACTAGCGACGAGAAAAGATGTACCGACCAATCTGAAGTGAGTGATTGGGTGAAGTACTACAATCCGAGGTAAAGGTTAGAATAACTAACAAATAGTTCCGCCTATCATGGCCGAATCTCGCCAGGAACTAGTCAACTGGGTCAACGACCTTCTGCTACTCGATATCACTAAAGTCGAACAATGTGGAACGGGTGCAGTTTATTGTCAAATCTTTGATTCAATATTCCTAGATGTTCCAATGTCTAAAGTCCGATATGATGTTAATACCGAATATCAATATTTGAATAACTTCAAAGTGTTACAAAATATATTTCTTAAGCATAAGATTGACCGAGCAGTGCCAGTGGAAAGACTTGTCAAATGCCGATTTCAAGATAATTTAGAATTTTTGCAATGGGTTAGAAAGTTTTGGGATGGTAATTATCCAGGCCATGAATATGATCCATTATCGAGACGAAAAGCTGGCCCTCTTCCAACTTCTGCAGTGAATAAAGCCCCCATTCCGGCTGGTACGGGAGGCCGTACTTCGTCAGCCTCTGGAAACAGAGTGGGTAGTAATCCTTCCAGCATAAGATCTACCCCCGGCACTATAGCAGCATCACGTAATGTCTCAGGTAGTTCTGCTGCTGCTCGTAGACCACCATCTGTTCAATCAGGGCCGTCAGGAGCTTCTTCAGCTGCAGCCATCAGACCCCTCAAAGAGAAAATATCCGAATTAGAGGCTGAACATGACCAATTAGTGAACACTGTAGATATTCTCGAAACAGAGAGAAACTTTTATTATGACAAATTATTCAATATCGAAGTATTGATACAGCAAGCAGTTGATGATCTGGATAAGACAAAAGGCACTAATAATACTGATGATACCAATGGCACCTCGCCGTCGGCAGCAGCCGAAGAAAACGGGGGTCCCACGAAAATCACAGAAGATCTCGAGAAGTTGTCTGTCGAGGATACGTATGCCACTCTTGTTCGGGAAATCCAAACGATTCTCTACAAGACTACTGAAGGATTTGAGATCCCCACTCAAGACTATGAAACTGAAGAGACATTTTAGATACAGTATTAATAATAATATAAATCTTCTTCTCTACCACCTTTTGTGGCCACGCTCTGCTGGTCCAGATACAGTTAATCAGCCTATAACTATGAAAACGCTTTGGCTAAGATTCGGGCAGAGCCCAAACGTCAGATATAAACGGGAAAGTAGAAATTTTTAAATATTTTTTTATTTTTCTTTTGGACATCAAAAAAATTTGCAGAAAATTTTTATTTTACATCACCCTTATAACAAAAAAGCAAAACATTCTTTTATTATATTATGTTGTTTGGTTGTGAGTTTTTTAAGCAGAGGCAGGAGCAGCTTCGGCGGCCCAGTCGTCAGCAGCAGCCCAGTCAGCAGCACCGGCACCGGCATCAGGTTGAACATCCCACTCTTCACCAGCAGCGGCAACCTCAGTTGGGGCAGCAGCAGCAGCTTCTTCAGCAACAACCTCTTCTTCAGCAACAGGAGCCTCAATCTCTTCAGGGTCTCTGTAGAAGTACAAATCGGGCATGACAGTCCAAGCAGTCTGTCTGTCTGGGAGGACACCCTTGAGTCTGAGAACTTCACGGGCCAACAACCACCAGATAAGGCCAATTGAGTGCTTAGACTTGTTGTTACAAGGAATGGCAACATCAACATACTCAGAAGGAGAGTCAGTATCGACAAGGGCAATGACGGGGATGTTGACATAAGAAGCTTCCTTGATAGCCTGAGCATCAGTACGAGGATCGGTAACAATGATCAATCTGGGTTCTTTGAAAGATCTTGTGATGTAATTTGTGAAGTTACCGGGAGTGAATCGACCGGCAATGGCGGTACCACCAGTGTGGTTGGCGAACTTAAGAACAGCTCTTTGACCGTAAGTACGGGCAGAGACGGCAACTACATCCGAAGATCTTGGGACAGCAGCAATGATACGGGCAGCGAGAACAATCTTCTCCCAAGTCTTGCCAATGTTGATAATGTTGACACCATCGGGTCTGGTCTTGTAGACGTAAGGTTCGTTGTGGACCTAAAAGATGAATTGTTAGTATTGGGACATGGGGTATAATGAATGTAAGATCGCCGTATGTGATAATAGGAACAAGAGCAATGATAGGATAAGGTTGTTGATATCGGAAGTCAACGAGTCCATTAACACAATTCTGTATATAAATTCTCGAACTTTTAAAAATCCATCCGTCTATCTCTATGTATCTACTCCATTCATCATCACACACTCTCTGTCCATGTATCCATCGTCAAATCTCCTCTACACTATTCGGAAACATACTTGGACGTTCTTAGAACCAAGGTGAACTTGAGCAGCCAACAAAAGTTGGGCGTCTTCTTGAGTAAGATCAAACAGCTTGTCGGACATTATTCCTGTTGACTGTGTATATGTGTCGGCGTATTTGTCGAGCAATAACGGTGAAGGGGATTTTGGAATATGAGAGTACGGTCAGTGGTTCTGGAAAATTGAGTCTATCTGAAAGAGTGGTGAGATGGGTATGTATGACGAATTAGGTAATACGGCTGGTTGTGTAGTTGGGTTCTGGAGAGGCTGTTGTATGTGACTGTGATACTTCCTAAACGGGAATACATAGAAGTAAAGTCATGTGACTGTACAAGATTGATGGCAGCTATAGTGGTTAGGGTATACTTCAATAAGATAAGATAAGATAAGAGGAGAAGCATCATGTGAGATTGTTATGTATTAAATATGTAATAAATCAATATCGAAGATAAAAAAGGAGTAGGAGACAGCCATTAGGTATAATTCCATGTGTCTCTCTTATAGTGTTAGAGGATACAACAGGGAGTAGAGTTTATTACAGTATTTTCGATCAAAGTACCATCACGCGATTTTATTACGAGATCGGTAGGAGCTGGAGAATTCACATAGCCACTTTCGGACTTGCTAATTTCTAACAACTGTAGAAACTGTACAATGGTAGTAGTAGTAGTAGCATCATCACTTCTTGCGTTACTCCCAATGCAGAAATACGTCAACAACACCCCTGTAGCGAAATATAATATTTATTTTCCAGCAACAGCAGATCAACAACTCTTTTCGCAGAAACCCCGACATTCACCCAATTATATCTAACATTGATGTAGGCTCGTGCTTTGTTACGCTGGTTACGTTCGTAGCCGCCTAATCGCAGATAAGGTCGTCCTCTCTTACTCTGTCCGCCCAACCCCAACCCTACTAGAGCCTCTTCCCGATAATCAGTTACAATCAAAACAGATCGACAGATATACTATCGTGAACGTTTTTCATTCTTGACAAAGGTTAACCTATTTAATCTTTACGTTAGAACCTGTGACATATTGTAGATTTCAACGTTTAAGCTTTATCTTCGATCTAGGCTCTATTTCTGTCTAATATATACCCCACGCTGGTGCTGCTCAGTCCCACTCGCCAGCAGTCATCTATCGCCACAAACAATCACTTTGGCAACCGCACACGAAACAACCTGATAACACATGCTAAGCTGTTTATTGCATATATACATTGGCCCCAGTGAGACAGAACAGACGCCACAGGCACATAATACATAAGACTCCCAGCCATTGGCTTGAGCGTGACCAACAGAGAGAACCTAAGTATTAGCCGAGTACGCACAGTGCCGTTACTATTGACTTTGGGTGGGGTGTGGGCTAAATAATATATTTTATTTTTAAAAGGAAAATGACGGATGGCGGTGTTGTTGCAGCAGCAGCACATATTGAAGAGAACGGCAGTGATGTTTATACCCCTATTTTTGATCTATCACCAATACCATCACCAATACCATCTCCTTCATCGCCCTCGTTAGTTCTTGATAAAATCCCTGTACTTGCTCCTCCAAAAAGGACCAGAAGAGTGGAAACCGTATCATTACCGTCGACACCTAGATATAATCGGATAGGGGGTGGCCCCAATTCAGTATCAGGAGCTGGAATTGGAATAGGAATTGGAATAAGAGGCTGTGATATTTATCAAAAAGGCACGTCCTCCCCTTCATTACCGTCAACATCAGGGGTTACGCAGGTATCTACCAGGCAATCGCCATCACCATCACCATCTCCTCATCATTCCCCTACTTTGCCTCAGGGGCCCAGGTTATTTACTGATCACCCGTTCATAATCAAATCGCATTCAGCGGTAGAATCCTCATCGCTTTCTTCGCCAAATCTGGAGAGAGATCTATTCGTCAATAGTGACTTTTCTTCTTCCGACATGTCTGATTTCTCATTAACCGGATTCGAGAAAACAATCAACCTTTCTCCTCCATCATTTCTATTTGGAATTGTGGTAGGTGTCATTCTCGTCTTTTTAAAGCCCACTTTTGAATTTTATATGGAGATTGGTGCCAGGGCAATAATAGTGCTATTGAAATATTCCTTGATCTGGGGATCAATGGGATTGATTGTTTATGGACTGGTTAAATTCTTAGTTCAGGGGAATGGCAGTACTGCTTCCACTATCATTAAAACTACTGCCACTACAACTACCGATGCCAATTCTCCTTCATCGTTTGCATCGTTTTCTCCACCAACTGAATCATCATCTCCAGTTTTCAAGCATTCACATTCTTCCCCTTCTTCTCCTAGAATCCGCAGAAAATATTCCAACGAATCATTCAGTTCCAATACATCATCAGCTGCCAGTTCCATTGCATCATCAACCAATTCATCAATCGATGACAAGTATTCGTATCGCCCGTACACTGCACGTCATAAATCAACCAATGATCTTGACATCATCAGCGGAGATGATATTTCAATCCTTGAAAAGCCTGTTGGCCAAAGTGCATTTCGCCTCCCTAAAAAGAATTATGGGGGCCACCTAACTGTCTACTAATTAATATAGTAATTTATTCGCATCCCCCATCTCGTCCCCTTGAAAGCTAGTGGACCGTCTCTTTGCTTCGTCTACGGCGGCTGGGCCCTGCCCAGACCATTAGCTCAGCTTGGAGGGCCTGGAGAGCTTGGACCCCATGGTGTCTCAGCGTACAATATGAGCATCGTGGAGTTTCTATTTCTACATGTCTGGGCAGAGCCCAGCCGGAGTCATGTAGAAGAGGGTAATTTTCCTTAAAACTATGAATACATTAACAATAAAAGAAAGATATTAAACAAAAAACCAAAAAATAACATCCAAAGTGGACCAAATCTCCATGTACATTCTTATTTTTTCTCATTTTCATATACCTTTCTCCTATCATATTCTTTCGTATGTGTGCGTGTGATTTTTGTAAAATGATGAGAGTCCAAGTAATTTTTTTCGTAAGCTTTCCTGAGAGGGTTGTGTTTTGATTTTATGTCATAATTAAATTTTATTTTATTCGTTTTTTTGTTCTAAATAAAAATAAATTTAAAAGACCTCACCTTGAACAGATGGGACCTCAAAAACAACCTGCTTACCAGTCAACTTGTTGTAGACGGATTGGAAAGAATCAAGCTTGTGCTCCAAAGTGGTGATGTCCTTCGAATCCAAAATGACTTTTTGGAGCTTGGCACCGCCAACTTGGTATCTAGTACGCTTGCCAATGATCTCAGTGGGGAAGACAAGGTCCTCAAGAAGAGCATCGTGAACAGCGTTCAAAGTTCTGGATCTAGGTCTCTTTTGAGTCTGTCTAGATCTGCGACCGGGCTTGGGCAAGATACGTCTCTCAGCAAGGAAGATAACATAACGGTCGGAGAATTTCTTTTCGAGCTCACGGGTAAGTCTCTGTTGGACCTTGTGGAAAGAAGTGAGAGAAGGAACAGGGACGAAGATGACAATGGCCTTCTTACCACCGGAAACCTCAATTTCACGGACAGCCTTGAATTGAAGGGGTCTGAGGTCAGCCTTTAAGTCGGCAGAAGAGTTCTCAAGGTCGATGAAAGCTTGAGCAACTTGGAGCTCTAGCTCAGTGGGCTCGGTTTTAAGAACTTTATTGGCAGCAGACATTTTGGATTATTTGGTAGAAACACACAACAAGTTGTCGAACTGACTTTTGATGATGAATTGGTCTTGGTATATTTGTCGCGCTGTATTGGTGGTGTGTATGCGTTTGGGCTCTGACAAGTTTGAGTCCATGGGTGAGTGGGTGAAAGAGTTCCTAAAGAAGTAATATGTGACTGTTTGCTATAGTTTAGCCGTATGGGTTAGGGCTAATTATCGTTATCAGGGACTGTCGATCGGTATATGCAGGGTTCCCCAGAGCCCCCCCAGAGCCCAGCCTGTAGCTTCGCGTGATCGTAGTCTAAGGACCATACACACTCTTAGCACTCTGAGAAGGCCACCATGGTTATGAGTAGAGCCGAGCCGCTGGAAGCAGCACCACTTTACAGCAGTGGCGTGGGCGTTCATCACGGACGAAGTTAATTACTATTATTTTGTGAATTTATAGTATAACCGGTATACATAGAGATAATTAATTAAAACCAAGAGAAAACCAACTAATTCTTTTTACAAAGCGGTTCCAAATACAAATGAAGCGGCAATAAAGATTCCTGCGGCACACATGGAATTACTGGCAAGTAATTCAGGAACTTTAACACGACCGGCAGCACTCTTGGAAGTATGGGTAGACTTGGCACTAGATGTAGTAGAACCACCGCTGGTAGAAGCTGCACCTGAGGCAGAAGCAGACGATGATGAGGAAGATGATGAGTCGCTGCCACTGGCTCCCCATTGAGTAGATTGGCCACTAAGACCAAGAGGCTTACCAGCTCCGTTCTTCAAATAAGTCTCTGCTCCAGAGGGGAAGTCAGGCAAATCGGCATCAGGTTGAACTTCCCAAAGCCCCTTTTGGTAAGGAGGGCAGTTGGCTGGTTTGCGGTCAGTGGTGGCTCCAGCATCACCAGTCGGATTAGAGTATTTTGCCAATTGAGATTTCAAAGCGTCATAGTCGGAGAGCTTAGTAACGTTGTCACCATTAATCTTTACTAATCCATAATCATTTCCTTCTTCACTGTACTCATAAACAAGACCCCCAGAATAGACACCGGTCATTTCAGTGTTGTAGATTGCAGAGATTTCTGGGAAAGTACGTGGCTTGACGGTGTTGCATCCATACTCAGAGAAGAATAATGGGAGTGAATAATTTCCGTAATTCTCAACGTTGGCTTGATAACCAGAAATTGAAAACGAAGAAGCAGGCCCGCACCACGAATAATCATTCATGCCAAACAAATCAATTCGTTCGTCATCATCACCACAGTTGAAGTACTCCATTTGCTGCCATCTGTTTTGAGCAATATCAGCAGCCGAATAACCGACAGGGATAGCACGCTTTGATTGGGCGCTGATGTATTTCTTCATATCACGGACAACAGCCTTGACATAGGGAGCAGGGGCAGTAGTATTGACACTGTTGATGACTTCATTACCAGCAAAGAATCCCAACACGTTATCGTATCCTTTAAATGCATCGATGGTAGCGAAAATAGCTTGCAAATAAGCAGCGTTATAAGAAGGAGCAGGGTCGTTACGATTGATGGAGTTCTTAGGAGTGTTGACATCCAAGAGAAGATAGATCCCTGCATCGTCGAGCTCTTTCATACACTCGTCATGATTAGCAGAGTTGTCAATAGTGTAGACACGAATAGTGTTTAATCCAAGGTCCTTGAAGTATGGGACATCTCGTTTACAGTTGTCGGGATTAGCAAGCGGGTCGACAGCCTTTGAAGAACCACCAGGTTGGTAGTCTACACCACGGATATAGAAACGTTCATTGCCCTGGTAGAATGCATTACCCTTGACAGTGAGAGGATCCAAAGAGGAGGCCAAAGATGCCAAACAGATGGCAGTTGATAAAAGGAAAGAAGTAGCAGATTTCATTGTATAACGGTCGAAGAATCAAAAAAAACAGGGAGAATAAAAACAATCAGGGTATCTAACGAGTGTGTTGTTTGTGAAAAACGAGGGTCTATTTTTTCTTTAATATCTATCCGTCGAAAACCAGCTTCAACTTCTATTAGGTCGCAGAAACTTCAGTTTGTTGTATAAAAAATGTTGTATGTTTAACCTAGTTAAGTCGTCAAAAATACAGTACTCCGCTCTATTTATATTTAGAACATGGTGAAATCCTGCCTTGCAGGGTTACTAAAAGAGACGTCTCGGAATGCATATAACAAAAATCTCAGCAAAGCGTGCGCCGCATGTATAGATACAGTTTTACCCCTTTTCGATGCAGATTCTATTAAATGAAATCAATAGTCGAAATGGCAGTAAACACATGTGAACGGGACAAACTATAGCGAAATAATGAAGTAAGTGATTGAAAATTGGTGGTTAGTATGAGCTGATGATGTTATATTACACTAGTTATTTGTTAGTGTGTCGAGGATATCTTATCACCAACCAACCTTAGTCCCAATTTGGTCGCCAAATCTAAAGACAAGACGAGAACGTTACTTTTGTTTCACTTGATAGGCAAGATCTTGAATGATGAGCATTGATCCTTTGCCTGCATATCTGGCTCTTCCGTAATCGCGCTTCACGAATCGCTGCTGCCGTAAGTTTTCTAGGATTTATACTCCTGGTAAGGACCTCGAAGCGAATTACAGAAATGGCTTGTTTAACGGTTGCTGGCTATCTGGGTAGTAGCTTCCGCTCTATAGAGATTAGAATTATAGCTATGGTCATCTATCCAAGTGGCAGTGTAGTTACGCGTTTGATCCAATTTGTAGATCATTCCTGCTCCCTTCGTTTGTCTGAATATCAACAAAAACTTCCCCTGATTATCATATATAACGGCGGTTACTCACCATAAGTAGAGTGGCTGGGTGGGATTCGGCTCCGCTGCCCAGATCCGTTGTACTTGTTTCGCGAGCAGTTCGGAGTGCCCAACGAACCAAGCACTCGAGCAAAGCTATAGAGCTACGAAGGCGTATCCCATAGGCGAATGATTTGAATATTATGTATTTCTGTAAAAATGTATTGAAAAGTATATGATGGACAGCATGACGTCACGATAAAGATCGTCACAAAAGTCTCAAAACTACGTAGTATGTTGTTCATCAGTCAAAGTAGAGGAAGACTCAACAGGTTCGACGTCAATGTTAACTGCGGACGGTAAGTGAGTCTTCTCCTGATCATCCTCGAATTCAAATGGTGTATCGTCCTCATCTTGATCAGCTCTCTTCCAGGCGTTTTTGGGTAGACCTGGCTCAGCAGATGAAGTGAGCTCCAGATTTTCTTCTGCTATCACCCCTTGATCAGCCTTGTCGGATTCTGTGACTTTTATAATCTCAGGTATAGGAGGAGCTTCATGGTCAGAGTGCTTCTCTCCATCCGGCACAATATCTGATTGCTCTCCTACAGGTGCAGGTTCCACCTCAGATTCAGGAGAGCTTGGAACAGGCACAGGCACCGGCTCAGATTCAGATTCAGACTCAGGTTCAGGGGCCGACACCACCACCGGCTCTGGTTCATGTTCATGTTCAGGTTCACTCTTCAATTCCGAGTCTTGCTTACCTTCAAGACCACTCACTTGTTCTGCAAGTTGTTCAGACACAGTACTTTCACTCGCAGTTTCAACATCAGGAGGTTCGATTTCTTTCTCTGCAGACTTCGTCTCATTTTCAAGCCCTTCTTCCTCTTTGGCTGGTTCTATTTCCCAAATGTGATCAATTACCACGCTGAATTCACTTTTGGCACTGGCGGGTAAACGACGACCTTTTGGACCCTTTGCTCGAGATCTACGAACGTCACTAGAAGATATTGCTGCAGTAGATTCGTTCTCTACAGTGGATTGTTCGCTCTTCTCTGGTTGATCACCTTCTGAATCATCTGCAATAGGTTTTACCGTAAAGCCACCAGGAGGAGGTGGTCCTCTTGCCATTAAACTGTTCAAATCATTAAACAATGATGCTTTCAATGAACCAATCTTCGAACCAACCGGTGGTGGCCTAGGCTTTGGCTTTGATGAAACTGATTCAGCTGTGGCAGCCATGAACGAAGCGGCAATTTTCGAGGCTGGACGAGCAGGGACGACTGGTTTAGGCTTTGGCGAATCACCAGATCTCTGCAGTCTTTGAACTGGCCTTGGCGGTATCTTAACCGATGGGACAGGCTGCTCAATATTAGGAGAAGTTTCTTCTTTTCCTTTATCTGCAGACATTGATGAATCTTCGCTTTTATGAGATTCAGGGCGCTGTGGAATACCTGGAAGTGTTACTGCAGGCGAATTAGTACTCGATATGTCTGAAGCAGGTACACTTTGTTCCGTAAACACAGCTGGTCTAGCAGGAACTGATGGCGAATCATCTTCTGATTGTCTCTTATCAGAAATTACCTGTTCTACTCGAATAGAGGATGATTCGGCTGTAGAAGTGGAATCTATTAACTCAGCTTCTGGGGAAGTTGCTGGAGCGGCCGCCCCAACTTCAACTTCGTCAAAAGTAGATTGTCTGGAAGGGATGGCCGGTTCTCTCAATGCTGCTATTTCAGTTTCGACTTCATCATAAGTCGTAGATGACTTATTTGGCACTTTGGTATCATCTTCAGAAAGCAAAGGATTCTCCACGGGTGATGGCCTGGATGGAATGCTAGGGATGTCTGGTACTGAAATATCCTCATTCTGAGACTTTTCTGGTCTAGAAGGTAAAAATGGTGCCTCTGCTTCAGAAATTTTGTCATTTGCAGATTTTTCAACTGATGGCCTAGAGGGAATAGTTGACATACGCGCTTCAGAAAATTCATCATTTATCAGCTGTATAGATTCTTCAGGTTGCTTTTTCTCTTTGTCAATAGCAGATTTAGGGCGAGACGGAATAGAAGGCAAGGAAGCTTCAGTTTCAGGGGCAGAAAAAGTAGCTGGCACTTTATTAGGGGTATCTGGGGATTGACTTCCTTCTCGCTGAATATGGCTTGGCCTAGAAGGAATAACTGGCACTTCAGCAGCAGAAGCAGGATGAGTGAGAGGGGATTGAAGCCCTTCTGGACGTGTGCGATATGGCCTGGAAGGAATAATTGGTACTTCAGTGATAGAAGGGTCGCCCTCCTCCTTATCTTCTGGCTGTGTACGAGCTGGTCTAGAAGGAATAATATGCACTTCAACCGAACTGGGCCTACAAGGTGCAACTGGCGTTTCTAGATGTATTTCTGTAGGAACTGATGGAACTGATGAAATGCTTTCGTCAGGCTGATCATGAACTGGCGTGATAATAGTAGACGGTAATTCATCTATAGGTGTAGGCAATTTAGTAGATTCTTCCTCCGGGAGATGGGATATTTCTTCGGTGACCCTAGCGGGTTCTACAGTCATTCCCTCCGCTTCTTCGGAAACTGATTCCGGACTATCCATTACATTTTGAGCCACTTTAACCCCAGAAGAAGAGGAAGGTCTTTTGGGGATAGCAGGAATAGGTGAATCGACAGAAGACACAACTTCACCGGCAATCGGCACTGTAACGGGTTCAGGAGACGTAGAACCTACTTTAAGAGGCCTATCTGGTATCACAGGGATCGAATTGGATATACTGGATGTAACCGACGAAGCTGATAGTGCTGGGCTTGCACTTGCCGATGGACGCTTATCCGGGCGTCTAGGAATATGAGGTATATTAACTGGAGACTGTTAAACTGTTAGAAGGCTGGATTCGAACATATTAGAATTATGCTCACGAGAGGCAAGCACGATACCTAATAACTTACTGGGGAACCTTCTTTCACCGGCCTAGTAGGGATTTGCGGAATGTTCGGAGATTCCGACATGATGCCAGTGGTTACGACAGACGATTCAGATATTGGAGGTATTGTTTTGTATTCAATGTTATTCTATTATAAGACAGGACGATCGCCCACCACGTGATAACTCCACTTGTTGGCGCGTCAACCCCCTCAAGATCCCTGGAGGACGCCTTGCGGTCTATAGACGGTAACTGCACCATGGTGCTGACAGACCTCAGGGGCTAGGAGCCCTTTCTCCGACAGTAACTAACGATAGCGAAAGGGCATCCGACGGCTGGGCTCTGACAAGCAAGGCCTGTATGAGATATGGCAATATCTTACATGCCACATACCAATTCAGCCGTCTGATTTCCGAAACACTCCTGCAGGGTGGGTGAGCTTAGAGTGAGTGAGCATAAGAGCGGTTGTTGACAACTGCCAGAATTTCAATGTGTTATCAGGTTAGAGAAGCGAGAATGAAAGCAGATTATTTAAACAATCTGGTATTAAAATTGAGGAAAGAGAAAGAAAAAGAGAAAAACAGGTGCTGCCTGAGTCAATTGTTAGATTTCAGCATACGCTACACGTCAACTGTAATATTTTAATTTTGCTTATACAAATACACTGTCTTATCTTATAATTTAGCCACTTCTAATTTCTGTCCTACTTCACGACATAATTCGAAAACTCTATCTGTGATTCCAGGAATCAAATTATGTCGAAGTGGTCTATTCCGGGCCATTGCTATAGCTTCGGAAAAATCATATAATTTACCCTCAGGAACGACATGCCCATTAGTGTCCAATTTCGGGATCCACTCCTTAGACAGACTAACATCTGCCTTGCGATTATCATCAACATGACGGATTAGAATGCCTTGCTGTTCAAAATATTGAAATGCATCTTTAAGTAATTCCTTGTTGACTGCTTCATAATGCGCGATAACTCCTTCATGATATAACGTTTTGGCAAGTGTTTGTGCCATATTGTAGAATAAATTGGCTGGCACACGACGATAAGGAGCCAATGCAAATAGGGTAATCGCCGCTGTCCAATACCCATCAATAAATGGCCATAGCAAATAACAATAAAAATCAAAAACTTCTCCACCGCTAATCATTTCTGCGTTTGACATTTCAACTGTATTATTTTCGTCGTCCTGAGAAGTTAAAATCCCCTGGGCTTGTAGACTATTTAAAGTATCAGTGATATTATTATCCAATCCATCAGATTTAAAGACAAACTCGCCAGCCAAAAGGGCGGATAAAAACTGCACTTGAGAGTGAACTGCTGATTTTGATACTCGTACATTACCAGTACGACGGATTTGGGTGAAAATAGCCACTGAAACAATTGACTCAGAAATGAATAAATGGATAACCTGATTACGATAATAACTCAGTTGGAATGTATCTTTCGGGTAATATGTACTTTCAAGCAATCCCTTCTCTTCAACGCCGACCAAATCGGTACCCAGAACACGTAGTGCATTAAGAATAACCGCTTGAGTATCTTTAAAATGAGGATCTTTAACATTACTATTATTAGCAGTCAAAGTACCAATCCTACCGCCTGCTTCATGTACTTTGGTTATCAGCCAGTCAATTCTACGAATCAATTGATTCATACTCAATCCACGCTCAGAACAGGTTAACAGAATAGTACCAACTAAGGAAGTTGGCATTACCACAGATACTTTATTGATATCTGCCAATATTCTATAACCCAGTGATCTTAAAACTTTAGTGTGAGAAGAAACATCCAGCGGTCTTTCAAGGGGAAAACTGAGCCGTCTGATATCAGCATCGGATGATAGTTGATCAATAATCCAGCCCTTTAGTGACCACGGGTCATGAAATCTAACATCAATACGTCCCATTCGGAGAGATAAAACTTTCCGTGAATCCAAGAAACTCATGAGTGATTCCTGGATCTTTTCTTTACCCAATAATTCAGTGGCATATGAATCAGCTTCTACCACCTTATCATACTGAGTCGAAACGGGGCAAATCCAACAATCTTCAACATGACCATTCAGAATCGAATCCAAAATATACTTCAAGATACCGAATTTGGGGGGTAGAAGTTTACCAGATCTTGATCTAGTACCTTCAATAAAACATTGAAGGTTGTATCCTTCTTTAAGAATGGTTTCAAGATAAGATTGAACAACACCCTGATATAAATAATCTTGAGACCAATTGCCTCTACGAATAAACATTGCACCAACCTGCTGTAGGAAATAACCAAGAACTGCCATATTTAGATTCTCTCCAGCAATCACCACTGGCAACGAAAGTCCAATACGGAAGCAGATAAACTGCATCGCCATATAATCAAAATGTGATTTATGGCAAGGCAAAAATATTAGACTCTGCTTTTTGGTCTGTAGTTCTTTTGCCTTTGCCCTGATTCTATTCACTTCTTCAGAATTTATATGAACACCTTGGTGATAACATCGGGCAAATATTTGACCAACAACATAGTACATAAACTTAAGAATCGGCTTATGATCGTAAGTAGCCAGAGCATTACCAATAAGCCCTTCTGCAATTGAGGAAATCCACGTTGTTAATTCTTGCCTTCTAGCTGTTCTTTGATTGGCAGTCAAAATCCAACTTTGTTCTTTTTGCATTCTAATATCTACAAGGTCATTGATTCGCTTTTGAAGTACTCTATGATGCAAAGTTTTACGGATCATATCTTCAGTTATATCTGGATAATAAAGAGGATGGCCGAGATAATCATCATAGCCACGCCACGAATACCCAGCAATATGTAGATTTAAATTCTTCATAAACTGAATAGGGTCTGCTCGAAATCGAATCATATCAGAAACGATATTCATTTCTTCCTTATTATCGGAAGCAGGTTGCGCCAAAATATCGACATCAACCATCTTTGATATGTTACTAGGTGTATTGTGTTAGGATTACCCGTGGTAACAAAATAGTGGAGAATCTGAATATTCAAGGTATAATAGTATACTGACAAAGTCAATCAGTCCACCCCTTCACAACTTACTACAGTAATCTAATAATATTCTATGCAAATGCCAGATAACGCCACCTTCACCTAGTGATTTTGTTTATATAGTTTTTTTGACCATTCAAATTTCGCTTTCCGATCGTCTTCTATCTGCCTCGGCCAGTATACGCCAGTGGGTATGATAGTGAACAAAAAATATTTCTCTGTGATTATGTGTGCCTATGCGCCGTGTAAACGCTTCTGTTCTTCTCAAACTCGGCTAAATTTCCGACAACTTCTAACCTTATTATACCTTTCGAATATCCCTATTGTTGTGATGTTTTGGTAATAAACTTGCTGCTAGGTTGAAAGTGTGGGGAAGGTAGCCGATTTGTTGGGTGAGCCGGTCGCGGCAGCTGATGTTGGGAAATTAGAGCGGAGATAATTTGCCTGCATATGAAGATTCGACATGAGAGAGACTGATTTCCAGTGGGCAAAAAGACGTGATCATAATTAATAGGAGATAGACTGCTACATACTTGCAGTTGACGACTAATAAACCATCGATTAGGATAGTCTTTGAAAGGTGCTCAAAGTGGTAATTCAGCACGTTAATATAATGGAGAGTTATGCAGCATGATAATAAATGATCGACTGCGATAGACCCCAATCGCGCACTGTAAATAACGACTTTATTACAGTAACGAGTGGACTCAATGAATATCTACCAAGGAAACAGATAATATTCTTTGTCTGGTTGAGGCATTATATCGACGAACAGCGTTTTTCGCTCATAGTATATTCCGTTCGAATGGTAGTACGGTAGGATGTTTAATATCGGGGGTGATTTCTGTTTCTATGATATTCTGCGTTCTGTTGTTAACAGGTTCTAAATGTTCATCAGAAATTGAATGCGAATGTTTATAGCTTCTCGTAACCAGAGTATCGTTATACGTGAAGGGAGTAATTTACGCAATAGAAGTTTTGGCGATGATAGTCTTGGCAAAGATTGTGCATGCAACAATATTACTGGCCGTCGAGTCGCTATTGGCAAGCCAGACTATACATCTATTAGAAGATCTTGAGCCGGTATTGAACTAAAGGAAGCATTTCTCGAAAAGTGGCAATATGCAGTTTAAACAAATATGGAATCATGATAGCAGTGTTATCGTAGTTTACAGTTTCACTAAGAATTGTATGTTCTAGACTCTTCAGAAAAACTAATCTTTTTACGAAGACGAGATCAAACTGTTTGATGGATATGATACAGCCATTAGATACTGAATGAGAGTGGCCAATATTATAATTGGAGTATGCCAATACGAACAAAAGAGACACAGTATTGTACATCCAGAAGATTGCTAAGTTTTTAAATTCTACCCATGTGATCGAGTAGTGTTACAATTATGAAATGTCTCTCACCCGTCTATCCGCTAAGGTACTTGATCAAATAATTCAGAAATCGGTTATATCCGTTTGTCAGAGACTTACATCACCAGTCTGGGGCCCGTACGACATGCATAATCTGAAAGCTCTCTGGCTTACTTTGCATGCTACGTTGCTGAAATACAGTCTACTGCCCACCAGGCGATCTTAAAGTGTCCAGCAAAGTTTAATCTAAAAGTGTGATTAGAAGCCATCATGGGATGAATCAGTAAAGCTCTCCATCGATGATTACGATACCACCAAGTCGCGCCATTTTTAAATACCGGTTGCACTTCGTTTTATCTTGACACACAATAATCAGATTATGTTTTATCAAAATGTTCCAGTGTCAGAACCGAGTAAGCCATTCTGGTGTTCCCGGTAGCAATCTGCTTGGAATACCGCTGCCAATATTATCCAGACATCTAGTACAACTAAATACTTGCGTAATAATTATTATATAACAGCTAATAAATTATCGGCAGAAATATAGTCCGTGCACTCTATCTAAATGTTTGGTTTTCTGTAGAGATATCTCAAGAGATAAGAATCTACGTTTCAGCACAATTACTGGTCTCTCGATCTCCGGATAAAGTTTGACTTGATTTCTGGGGTACAACTGATACCGTATCATTGCTTGGGCTAGTCATGAAACTCACTAACAGGAATTTGTAACTTTATTTTGAACAGTTCGCGGGGCTTGACGTGAAGCATGCCAAGTGATCCGTAAATGAACCAAAAAAAATATCTTGAAACTGAATAATCAATAGGCTCTTTATTACTGGTGAATAAGCCGAAATGCGTAGCTCTTCACTACTTCACGGGGTATTTTCAGTGGAATATTGGTTTCAGGGATATTTGCACCATTACGATATGTCTTGAGGATACCATGACAGAAAAAAAGTATATAATGAGCTTGATTCCGACTAGTATTCAATTTAATCCTCATCCTAATATTCATCTTTCGGATAATCATCTACTATCTTTAACAGACTTACTCTTCACGCTCTCTTCAAATTCACTTCCTTTTCAATCCTTAACTAGCAATGTTTTCTACTAAATCTCTTTTCGTTTTGGCTACTGCCTTGCTTGCTACCATTTCTCAGGCTGCCCCTGTTGACAACAATGTCGTCAGCGCTCTTAAGCAAGCTACCCCTGAAGACATCAATATTCTGTCCACTGTCTTGACCAATGGCATTAACGGTGTCATCCAGCTTGCACAAAGCTCTGAAAAAGACCAAACCTCGGTCTTGAACAATTATCTTACTTCCATTCAAGGTAGTGTCGAATCCATCAAGCAAGCCAAGGGTGATTCCAGTGTCCCTGCTCAGCTTGATGGTGCATTTGTTTCTCTTCAAAACTATGTCACCAACTACAAGGCCCCTTCTGCCAACAAAGCTCGTGCTTATAACCCTAATGACGTTGCCACTCATCAGACTGGTCCTATTGGTAACTCTGAGGGAACTCAGATGGCAGCTCCTCTTGCTAATGATATTAATGGTCTTTTGCAAAGTCACAGTGCTGCTGGTGCCATTTACAAGGGATTTGATGGTATTGATCAAGTTGCCGACGGTACTTTAAATGCCATTGGAAACTTCCTTGCTCCTGTTACTTTCGGTGCCAGCAAAGCCGTCTCTAACTTCCTTACTGGTCCTATTGTTCAATCTCTTACTCATGGTACTTATGACACCATTGCCCACCTTGTCGGTACCCCCATTGACCGTATGGCAGGAATGTCTGAGCTCTCTCCTGTTGATCAGCAGGCTAAGATGCAAGCTAAACAAGCTCAGCAAGCTCATGTTGTTCAACAACACAATTATCTAGGTTACTACTAAATTTTCTAACCACACGCTCTCTTCTCTTCTTCTATTCACCATTTTAGGTAATTTTCTTTATACTTTCAATTAAATTTACTTTTTTTTTTCGCACTCTTATATACAATTAAAGTTATCGGATCGCCTTTACCCTCACCCTTATCGCAAATCTGGCAGGAAGAGATGTCAATGCGGCGCTAGCTTGAACTCGCGTCAACGGTTTTCTGTCCGCGGTAAGTGAGGTTAGTACCAAGTGACTCACTCATACTCACTACAGCCCTGCCTAAATGACAAACGAAAAACATTGAGTGGCGCTTCATGGGCTTGCCAATATAAAGAGTCCATCTGTTCATGTCAATAACTTTTCAAATATTATTTCCTATTGATTTTCATTTTCAATTTTTTTACTGCTGACAAGATTTAGATGGCATCATGAGCGTTTACGTGATCGTGGACGAATATGTCAGTTGATTCGTGATCTATCTCATCTCAGTCTACGCCCGTGTTCGGAGTGCGTAGTCGGAGAGCCAGTACTACGATGTTACACCGAACCTTAAACACGCTGTTGAAGTTTCCTCTTAGAGGTGTGTTCTTTTTTACCCGTGGAACGGACTGAACCGGAGGAAGTAGTGGCGACGGTGGTAATGGTATGGTATACGGGTGAGACATGCCACGGCACGAAAATCATCGGCACCAATATGCTTGCAATATACATTTAACCGTAAAGCCATTGGCCAGGAGTTACAGTTCATACCACCCCAATAGCTTCTTCGTATACTGTGTATCACAGCTAAGATTAGCTCGTGTTTTCTCCTCACGTCTCCCCGCTTTCATCCGCCCTACCTCTTCCTATCCTATCTTTCGCGCTCTGTCCTATCGATCTGAACTGTCATGTTCGCCAGTTTCGTGCCGTTTTACCTTCAGTTGATTCTCCGTCTTCTCAGTTCTGACTTGTGCATGCGATGATCAGGTGCCGCGTCCGTTAGGTACGGCACCAAAATATGTATGCATACTTCTAAGCCATTTTGAAAAAAAAAAATTCTTCTTCGTTATCTCTTATCTAAGGAAGCGAATACCGGGCCAAAAGGGGTTACGGCAGGGGGATGAATGAATTAGGACTAAGGAGATAGCAGAAAAAAAATTCAGAAATGGGTAATAATTATAGCCTGATGGTAGAAGAAAGTAGGATCACCATTAATTGATGATCATGTCTCACAACTGAAATAATATCCGTTGGTCAAGACCGCTACCAAACGAAAGTCAGACCAGCCAAGTCCTAGGAGATCAACCATATGATATTCTCTTCAGGCGTCCATGTTCAGGTTACTGACTGATAAGAGAGACACGATGTGTGCATTGCATGACATTTTCATGAACTTTTCTGGTGCCGTGTCGTTGGAGATGAGAAACACTTTTTTATCGGCAACGGTCGAACGATGCCGTATGACAAGAGTGGGCTTTAGGCCCGTTGGTATTTTTCCCTGGTGAAGAGAAGAAAAGAAAAAGGAATTTATCATTGCAATTATATTTTCGAACATAGTTCAAAGGGCTTGTGAAGATGATGGGTATTTTCTGGGTTTCGGTAGAAGGAATTCTCCAAATACGGTTGAACCTCCGACGAAGGAGTTAGAAAAAAGTAAGACTATTAATGAGACAGAAGAACTATCCAGATTTACTACCACCTACTATTACTGTTCAAGATCCCCCACTCAGTTTAAAAAGCAATTCAAGGAAAAATCTATTAGTTAGCTTTATTTGTTTTTTTCCCTTCTATCTATGTTTCTACAGGGCTGGTTATCTCATATCGTGCCGTGCGTATATCCACACCACTAAAAGACTATCAGTGAAATAGCTGTGGTGCCGTGTCCTGCATGATATCTGAGATATACACAGTTTAATTCGTTATCTGGTATTATTTTTGTATCATGACCAGGTCTTTGAGTGAGACCGAAATAAGCTATGGCTGATCAAGTAGAGAGGATAAAAGCAGACATATTTCCGGTCAGTTTTTTGAGTTCCTGTTCTTCGAAAGTCCAGTATCGTTAAAAATGTCTGTTGAGAAGATTGTCGACGTTAAAGTCGCTGACAATGAAATCAACGACCCTGATCTCATCAGTCGTATTGAGACTACTGCTGGTCTCCTTGGAATCGAGTTGAATATCGACGAAGTCAACTTTGTTGCTAGTAGAATCAACACTCGTCCTTGGCAAGAGGCAGTCGAACTTCTTAAGGAAGCTTATGCATATCATGAGGAAGATATCAACATTGACTATGATGCTTTGATGAGAATTAAAAGACTCTCCTTAGGTCCAGAGGGTTCGCCCGACATTCCTCAGGAAGACTTTGAATTCGAAGCTCTCTTTGAAGCAGTTATCGTATCTGATTGGTCACCTTATGCTGAAGTCAGAGCTGCTACAAGTATGGTGGACAGAGAAGATGAACCAGCAGAGACTATTCGTATGTATATTGTCGGTTTAGTTTATGCCAACGTTGGTGCCATTGTTGGTACTTTCTTTGGTAATCGTTATCCTTCCATTTCTTTCAATTTCTTATCCCTTCAAATTATTATTTATCCTTCTGGTAAATTGCTTGAATACATTCTTCCTGATTGGGGATTCAAATGGGGTGGAAAACGTTATTCATTAAACCCTGGTCCTTGGTCTTTCAAGGAGCAGATGCTTGCTACTCAGATGATGAGTGCTGTTGATGGTCCTCCATTCTCATTCACTGTTATTACACTTCAAAGAGCTACTCAGTTCTTTAATGAAAAGTGGGCCAATAACTTTGGTTACATGTTCTTGATCTCTGTTACTGCCTCGTTCACTGGTTATGGTATTGCCGGTCTTCTTAGAGGTCTTTTGGTGTATCCAGTCCGTTGTATGTGGTACGGAGTCTTGCCTTTGCTTTCCATGAATCGTTCTCTTGTAAAGCCTGAAATCAAAGAGAATGTTCACGGATGGACTCTTACCAGATATACTTTCTTACTTCTTTTCACCTTTGTCAGTTTCTGTTACTACTGGTTCCCTGAGTTTGTTTTCCAAGCTCTTTCTTACTTCAGTTGGACTACTTGGATTGCTCCTAATAACATCAAGTTGGCTGCTGTTACTGGTGTGTTCAGTGGACTTGGTTTCAACCCCATTTCTACCTTTGATTGGTCTGTCATTGGTGGTGCTGGTATGGTTACTCCATTCTATGCTACCTATGTTGGATATATTGGTCAGTTGCTTGGTTTCATTTGTATTGTTGCCATTTACTTCTCCAAGTCTTTCTACACCCAATATCTTCCTATCAACGACCCTGGTGTGTTTGACAACACTGGTGCCGCTTACGATATTTCCAAGATTCTCACTCCAGATGGTAAATTCGATGCTGAAGGTTATGCCAACTACTCTCCTGCTTTCTTGAGTGCTGGTGCTTTGATCTACTTTGGTGGTCAGTTTGCTATTTTCACTGCCGCTATTGTCTATGCTATTCTTCATTATAGAAAGCCAATGATGGCCAGTTTCCGTTCTATGTGGATTTCTTTCAGAAGTTCTGAGAAGGCTAGAAAGTTATACTCTGATCCCTTTACCAGAAACATGGAGAAGCACCCCGAAGTCCCTGAGTGGTGGTTCATTACTACTTTAGTAATTTCTCTTGTTTTGTTCATCATCATGGTCAAGGTCTTCCCTCAATCCGACACCCCTGTTTGGACTGTATTCTTTGGCATTCTTGTTAACTTGGTTTTCATCATTCCTTTCGGTCTTCTTTATGCCACTACCAATACTTTCCTCGAGGTCGGTATTTTGGTTCAGGTTTTCATTGGTTACATGATTCCTCACAATGCCAATGCTATGATGATCTCTCAATGTATTGCCAATAACTTCTGGGAACAAGCTCAAAATTATATTACCAATCAAAAGCAAACCCATTATGCTCGTATTCCTTCAAGGGCCTTGTTTAGAGTCCAATATACGGGTACCCTTGTCACCATTTTCACTACCTTGGCTATTTTGAACTGGGAATTCACTGGTATTAGAGATTACTGTGATCCTCGTCAATCTCAGAAATTCACTTGTGCTTCTGCTAGATCGAATTTTGCTTCCTTTGTTCTTTGGGGTACTCTCGGTCCTCGTATCTATCTTAACGGTATCTACACTGCCTTGAAGTGGTCTTTCTTCATTGGTTGTTTCTTGCCTATTCCCTTCTGGTTGCTGCAACGTAAGTGGCCCGACACCTGGAGACGCTGGAATGTTCTTGTCTTGCTCAGTGGATTTTCTTCTTGGGCTCCTTCAAATCTTTACTATACCACTGGTAACATGTACATCGGTGCTCTCTTCAATTGGTACATTAGAAAGTACTACTTGGGCTGGTGGAGAAAGTATAACTATATCTTGTATGCTGCTATGAATACTGGTGTCGCTTGGGCACAAATTATTGTATTCTTTGCTACCAGTTATAACCATATCGCTGAAATCAATTGGTGGGGAAATGATGTCTTCATGGGCGGTGCTAATGCCACTGGCGCCGACTACAACAGTATTCCATTGTCACCTCCACCAGATGCTGGATTCTTTGGTCCTGCTCCTGGACATTTCCCAGTTGCTTAATTGTAGATATATATAAGTGATCACTCTATGATAGTTTTTAGTTTTTTAATAGCATTAATATTTTCATAAAACTTCCTGATTACTCTCAACTTCTAAATTACATGATCTCCTTTCCGGTCGATGTCCCAAATCTGATGGCGATGTCGAAGAGAATTTGAATCTATTAGTTTTTGTAGGTAACTTTTAGCAGCACCAGATTTGTGTTTATATTCTCATGGACTGTGTTGTCTCTCACTACATATCAAACAAAAAATATGAGCTTTTGGAAAAAAGATTTCAGTTGCAGCACCTTCTGTTCACGCCTGGTCTCCCACGGCATTACTGATCAAGGCTCTCAGAGGCTTGAATATGATTGATCGGACGGGAAATCTTATTTTACTCTGGATATGGCCGCAACTGCAATGTAAGAGTTCGCCTCTTATTCAACTGTGGTCAAGGGTCTGGGTTCGATTCTGAGGTACTGGATATGATTATTATGAATATAGTTAATTCTTATTTTTAAAAGTATTTCAGGAATTGACAAGAAGATAGAGTCTTATTTATAATGATTGTAAAAGTGTTCCGAAATGTCCGAGAAGTCTCTGTGACTCATGTGGCGA
>JAJMAW010000029.1:0-139188 GCA_030565085.1 Sugiyamaella pinicola | reverse complement strand
GCGAAATCTCCGCGAAGCGGAGCTACGGGTCTGGGCGGAGCCCAGCCGCCGGAGGCAGATCAGGGCTTCGCAGAGGGTGATAGTAGAGTTAGGATTCAATAGTCAATTGCAGTTCGGTGAGGATTTTTGTGAATCGGGAGTGGATTTCAATGAAGAATTCATCGTCATTGATGATGGAGCAGAGACTTCGGGCGGGCTGGGTGGAGTCGCGCTTACGAAGGTACCGTTCAGGGCCGCCGGAGTACGATGCCGATATATGCTGTTTCTGCGACTGCAGGGTAGCTCGCCTTTGGATGGACTTCGACAGCTTTTCCAGTTGTGGCACAACAATGTTCCATGACTCAACTAGAAGTGTCTCGTCTTCACATATACATGTGATGCCGTATCTTCGCACATGTCCCCGCGACAACTCGTCGTGCACCATGAACACGAGGATAATGGCACTGCCTATTGACGGGTCCGAGAACAGCATGGGCGTGCTATCATTGAATGTGTGTTCAGACGAGAGCATTCTTAGACACGTCTGTCTAATAGCAGTATATCGTACTTGCGACGCAGGATAATGCGAAGACACACATACGAGCCCTCCTGAATCAGATCCCGGCTTGATCTCTGTCTTGATACATGCCGTCCCGCTTCTGCCTCCTCCTCCTCGTCCAGCATCAGACTCCGGCGTCGCACTCTGGGCCAGCGGGACCTTGAACTCGCACGACACACACGTCGACGACGGCTGCTGGGTCCTCGACACATTATGATATCTAATCTCCGCTTTGGCATGGCTGCTGGACAGCGCCTGGGTACACATGACTGATGTGGGACCGTGGACCTCGCAAAAGTGGCCTAAACAGATCTATCCGGCTGTTAGACTTGTTTTCTTTCTCTGCTTTGCCTCTGGCGACTGGGCTCTGCCCAGACCTGTAGCTCCGCTTCGCGGAGAGCTAGGGGCACTCAGCATCGCAAGGACCGCGGAAAAATAGACCTCCGCGAAGCGGAATAACAGGTCTGGGCAGATCCCAGCCGCCAGAGGCAGGGTCCCGTTCTCTCTCGTGTTCCAATCTAGTACATACCATGGCATTCATGTTGGAACAGGCTCGTCGTCTTCTTCTCCGTCCCCCACCGCCACCTCCTCCTCCTCGGCTTCTTCGTCGAATCAGTTTGGTGCTCGGCCTCGCTCAATTGTGTTGGTTGCTGTGAAATATCGTTGGCTGTGTTCGGTGTTCTTCCATTCGCTCATCATCAGTTGTTACGGCTGCCAAATCAATCGTCGTTCATGAGTTGCTTGTATGAACCCAATATGACATAACCTGCCTCTATTCTGAAAAACGAACGAAACAACTCTATACTGGTGTACTACCTTCACGATTGAAAGACAAATCAGCAAGCAAGAAAAGCAGTCTCGCTTCGGTTCAACAACTCCTTATTCTTTGAGTGTGAAGTGGTTTTGCGTTAAGCGGTATTGATACTGTACGGAAGAATATATCGATATCCACAACCCAATCAGGCAACGACCCCTTAAATTCTGCAAAGAAAGCTTTGTGTTCTACGCAGCAGGCACGGCGATCGCGATCCGATCTGATATATGATCTCTGATCCCGCCGGCGCGCGCTTCTTTTCCACGATGATCAGCCGGCCGTCGATGTGATTTATGATCCAGCCACTGCCAGTCTTATGATATCTGACCTTCTCACTCTCGCCTCGATGGGCCCACTGACGCTGAACTTGTAAGCCCGTTTGGCTAGTACTAAGGTGGTGCGGCGAGGCCCTGTTCAGGAAGCATATCCGCAGGATCGTTCAGGGGTAATCCCTGAGAAAGAGTCTGCTCCAGCAGTTGGGCTCTGCCAGACCCATTGTCCCTCCGATCTGGAGATGTGCACAGCGTTCGATTGCATCACCCCTCCGCGAAGCGGAGCTACCTGTCTGGGTGGAGCCCAGAAGCAAAGCCGGGGTTCATTGAGACCGGAGGCCGACAATCTCAGCCGCGAAGTATGGGGCTGACACCGAATGTGGGTGCGCAGACACGGGCACGGGGTTCAGAGTGACAACAGACGAAGGAGTAGTGGTCATGAGTTCAACGAGAGTGAGTGACGGAGAGGAGATATTTATTATTTTATTATGTACACTCCGTCTGTGGCATCGGAGGAGTCAGATGACGAGGATATTAAGGTGGTGATGCCTAAGTTGCCTTTAGATATTGGCACTCCGGTGCTGGAACCGTATATGAGACGGTTGTGCCATGTCGTTGGGCTAGCATTGAGGAATATTACTTGGGATGTAACGCAAGCCGGGAAGAGCAGTATTTCTGATAAAGTGGGTCATGGTGGTGGTGGTTCAGTGGGACTAGGACCGATTGACGAGGGTGGGACTGATATTGGCACAGTTGACAGTGACAGAGGGACGAGGAAGGGGGCGGGGTCAGTGTCAGCGACTTTGACGGCTCCTCCTACTGGTACTGATGGTCAGACTAGTCCTGAGAGCCCGAGAAATAAACGACACAGAAGACTGACGAGGGATGCCAATCAGTTGATGTTCGATCCGATCGTTCAGCGGGCTTTGCATAACCTCAACTCGGAACATTTGTTGGACAGCATGTTTGCATTATATATCCCTGGAAGGGCGAAACCTATTTACATTAGTGAGGTGGCCAATGGGTCAATGAACCCCGAATTCACGGAAATTGACCTGATGCCTCTGGCTGAGAAGGTTGATGTTCGGAATCAGTCGACGTTTATTGTCTCAGTATGGGGCAAGATAGACAGCTCTGCTGGCAACTGGAAAAACATCTTTTCTGAATTGATTGATCTTTCCAGCCTGGTCTTTGTAGGAAAGTCCGTCGATACGATATCAATGGCATTTCCTCTTAACTCTTTGATCATTTATTTAACCGATGGCTGTTATATACTGCCATCAGGTGGTGGTGGTGGTATAAATGGTGGCACTACACAAAAACGACATATCCACTCCACCACCACTACTAGATCCCAGTTTGGTAGTAATCCAAACGGTTTCCCTGTATACACGGTGTCATTTGACGCCATTATGAAAATCAACAATCTCGAAGAATGTATTAAAGATTCAGAAACAACTATAAAATCTGTTTCTGAATCTATTGCTGAAAAGCTGTATCCGTTTGAATCCAATTTGTTTCTTCTTCAAAAAAAACGTTCGCAGCTGAATCAGAAATTAGTGCGACTAAAAACTCAGCTTGAACGAGAAAGTTCGCGGCACATGTCTGTTCTTCAACAAATTGAGAATCAAAAAAACAAACTATTCGCTAGGAGACGGCAATTAAAACAAGAAGAGGAATCGCGGCGGGTCGCAGAGCAGTTCTTATCTGAAGAAACAGTTGTTCTTGCCAAGAAAAAAGAAGTCATCCAAACAAGCATACAACTCACAACTGTCGAATTGGCAAGAATCGCTAGCTGTCTACAGGTCATATTTCCCATTGAGAGAGGAAATCCTGATACCGAAAGACGAGGAGAGTTTTCATTCACAATCTGTGGACTGGATCTACCAGACGCTACTGCTGCTGCTACCAACACAAACCTCTATAATGAAGATGAAATAGCCGCTGCCTATGGTTTAATTACGCAGTTGGTACATACATTATCCTGCTATATAGGAGTCCCACTAAGATACCCGGTGCAACCCTATGGCAGTCAATCGTTTATTGTAGACCCAATTAGTGCCATCCAGGGATCCAGGACGTTTCCATTATGGATAAAAGGGTCACTGCAGTATCGATTTGAATATGGAGTATACCTTTTCCACAAGGATATTGAACAATTGGTCAATTCCGTTGCACTACCTATCGTTGACATTCGACATACGCTGGCAAACATAAAGAACTTGTTACTGGTGTTGTCATCGCCGGGAGGTGCTGCTATGAAGAAACATGTGTAACACACCACTTTTACCGAACAAATGGGCACTACTTCTTGGCATCCATCACTACTTTTTTGGCATTTTCACACCACGTTTAAATGGTTTAACGACTTTACGCTTATACTTACATTTACACTTGTACCTGCCTTTTTGTATTTATTATTATTTGTTTGGTCTCTTGTTTATTTATTTTGTACAAAAACAACTATTCTATATGGTCGATCGATTTATGATTCATGACTCATGCTCCTATTGATAATTATTGGCCAGTTAGACAGGAAGAGAGGCTTAATGTTGACAGCTGTGATTGCAGCGCTGCTGCATTGTGAGTGGTGGTGGTGGTCTCATATGTGCAGTGCAGCTCAGCTAAAGAGCAGTGGGGAATTTGAATCTTGGCTCGCCCGTTCTATTATCGAGGTGAAGACAACATTTCGTCTAAATTTCGCAACGAACATGCTAGATGTTGAAGAATTATTAGCAATTGACATTAATGAACAGAGCATAAGGATTCTGATAGTGTGAATTATAATTCTCAATTCCTACTAGAAGAGTAATTCATATTGCACTAACATTCATCTATCATGACTATAAAGGGAACGTTACGTCACGGCAATCGCCATTATGCTGCCGGGTATCAGAGGCCCGTGACAGCCGACTACTGACGGTCCACCCGTTGGGGAAAGTGCTGTGAGCTGTTTAGCGGCTAATTCCACAAAGACAATGGAAAAAACTATAAAAGGGTGGTCAATTCCTCTTTCTATTGTTGCTCTCTTTTTTTTTCTTCTTCTTTCTCATTACACCAATTGTTCTGTTAACAAGATATAATTACTTGATTGGTATGACACATTAAGAGTATAGTAGTATTGATTGTCAAAGATATCTTTTTATCTTTTCTACAGTCAATTGTGTAGTTTACCCCTACTACTACTACTACCCCGTCTGTTGTTACTAACATTCTCTCTCTTTCCAGTATGGACACCTTTGCTGTTTTTCTAACCAAAGATGATCTGTCCTACTGTATTGTGTTTCCTAGGAACTACCTAAAGGTCTATAATAAGATTGGAATAACAGCTGCAGTTACTATGGCTCCATAATGACAATCTTATTATAATTTCAAGGTGACTATAGTTCACATGCATGGCCGGTGCCCTAATTTTCACGCGGTGAGAGATTGGTGTAACCAACCACCATCTCTCTCACTTGCTTTAGATTAGAGCTGAGATTATACGGCTGAACTTGATCTAGATAACACTAGCGAGAAGGACATGCATCTTTACCCCTGAAAAAAAAAGCAATTCCTTGGAGTGAGATGGACTGGGCAATGGCTTGTCCACATCATTCCAAGGAAGATGTCTATTTTTTTCGTTTACTAACATTAGCTTTACAGGTTTTTCTTCGAAGTGACAAATTTCTACTGTACCCCCAACTCTATTCGACATGTCTCCTCCTACTGTATTTACTAGCGCTCCCTCGCCTACCCCTGTCAACGCTGCAAAGCTGAACGCCGCTTCCAAAGTCACAGGTACCGGTGAGATCGCTGTTCAGCAGAATTGGGAAACTTTTACCTTCAAGCCTATCCGTGAGTCAACTGTCTCTCGTGCTATGACCAAGAGATACTTTGCTGATCTTGAAAAGTATGCCGAGAGTGATATTGTTATTATTGGTGCTGGTTCATGCGGTCTTAGTGCTGCCTATATTCTTGGTAAAGCTCGCCCTGACCTTAAAATTGCCATTATTGAAGGCGGTGTTGCTCCTGGCGGTGGCGCTTGGCTTGGTGGTCAATTGTTCTCTGCTATGGTTATGCGCAAACCAGCTGATGAGTTCCTTGATGAGATCCAAGTCCCTTATGAAGATGAAGGTGACTATGTTGTAGTCAAGCATGCTGCTTTGTTCACTTCGACCATTCTGTCTAAAGTGTTGGCTTTCCCCAACATCAAATTGTTTAATGCTACTACTGTTGAGGACTTGATCACTCGTAAGGATGCTGCTACTGGTGAACTCCGTATTGCCGGTGTTGTGACCAACTGGACTTTGGTTTCTATGCACCACGACGACCAGTCTTGTATGGATCCTAATACCATCAATGCTCCTGTTATTCTTTCCACTACTGGACATGATGGTCCTTTTGGCGCCTTTACTGTCAAGAGATTGCTTTCTATGGGTTCAATCCAGAAGCTTGGAGGTATGCAAGGTCTCGACATGAAGACTGCTGAGGATGCCATTGTCAAGGGTACCCGTGAAATCGTCCCTGGGCTTATTGTTGGTGGAATGGAATTGTCCGAATTCGACGGAGCAAACCGTATGGGTCCTACTTTTGGAGCCATGGTCTTGTCTGGTGTCAAAGCTGCCGATTCTGTTCTCAGCGTTTATGACGAACGCAAGAAGCAGAACGATGCTACTCTCTAATATGCTTAGTGCACTTCCATCACAAACATAACATTCCCTTAAGATTTTTTTTTTCATAGGTTATTCGGTTGATTATTATACACACAAAAAGTGCTACAATGTCTATAAATAAATAAATATATTCGTTCGTTCGTTATACAAATACTAATTCTCTCTCCATTGGTGACCGCATGTAGTGCATTTGTAGAACGTAGTCATAGGTTCATCGGCACTTCGAATCTGAAGCTGGTAGAAATAAGCCTTGTCTCCCTCACATCTATTTGTAGGGCACCGAATAGGAGTTTGGTCTACATTATCCCAAGCACCCTCACCACCTAGCATATCATCAATCTGTTTCCGCTCCATGTACTTTCTGTCAAAAACCTTGATTCCATTTGTAATTGGAAAATCGTAAGGACATGTCTTGCACTCAAATCTGTAGCCTCCGGTGGATCCCCGAGAGATCTATAATAATCATAGTTAGCTCCTTGGCCTCGGTGCTTGGGAAGATCCTCGGTCTGCTAGGCTTAGCCCTGACCCGTAGCTCGAACTCCGCTCGAGTTCTGGGAGTCGCATCCATGAGCCAGCAGCCTTGCGAAGCGAGCACAACAAGTACGAGCAGAGCCGGGGCCAGAGTCAGTCCCGCACGAAGACCAAGCCAGAACTTACTTGAAGCATATTCGAACAGTTTGGGCAGAACGTCAGCATCTTTTTCCCCCCTCTGCTGTTTGGTCCTAGCTGTCTTGGAATATGTTCTGCAGTTTCCCAGGGGGAACCGCAAGCGGTCGTGAAATTTTCATGAACTCAAAAACTGTCGATTATGCGCATCTGTGATCACCGCACACTTCAGAGAGTGCGGTGAGAAGAGACCATCTCATCTGAACCCTCAGTTGATGTCGTTTTCAGTCAATCATTTTGTTGGAGCACAGTAAAGAAATGATTACTTCTCCAGAAACTCCCAGGAAGCGGAGAAGAGCCGCTTTTGAAGGGAATTATGCCGATATGGCAGGTAATACCCTAGCAGATGACAATGATTCTGATGTGGCCATGAATGAAGAAGACATAGAACAGGACGATGAAGCGGATAATGACCTGGAGGTTGTCAGAACGCCTTCTAAAAATTCTAGAACTCCAAGGCGAAACGGGAATGGAAATACCCGTCGCGATTTAACAGCGACGACACCTCGTATGTCAATGCCACCGCCGTTTTCAAGAACAGGAACTGATCTAGATCGAAGTGCTCGGAAGCGAGCCACTCGACTTCTGGTCGATAGACTATTACTAGCCGAGAACCTGGACGATGATGAGGATATATTAGATGCAGATGATCAAAAAATTGCAGAGAAAATTATTCGAGAATCGAGAGAGGAACGAGCTGCAATAACTAATAGGGATGATAAAGGGCATAGAGATGAGCATAGAGGTGATATCGAAAGAGATGGCGATGCTGCATCCCGCTTCGTAATCCCCCAATCATTTGACGATGAAGATGACGCATCAGCGGCTGGAAAAGGACCACAGACAGCTCTTTTCTTAGAAGGTGCCGAGGGCTATTTTGATCAACATAAGCTCCGAGAGAAAATCTCCACCACCCCCTTTTCCAGAGCTCCACGCATTGAATACCACGAGTTTGTAGACTTTGTACAGCAATCTACTGGCATTCATGAAGACTCTCGTGCTTACCTAAGTTCACTATACAGGGCCATGTTTCCTCAATGGAAGTTTGAACTAATGCAAAACTTCAGTATTCTCTTCTACGGAGTAGGTTCCAAGAGAAACCTGATAATGGAATTTGTGGCTACCTCGATCGATTCGACCTTACCGGTGTTAGTAGCAAATGGCTATAACCCTGCTACAAGCTGTAAAGAAATCCTCAATTCCGCCGTATCGGTGCTGGTAAAAGATACTGCAGTACGATCTTCATTTCCTAAGCAGCACACAGAGTTGGTGGAAGCATTATTGAAATACCTTTCTAAACCAGAAACTGATCAATCGGCTCAGTTGGTATTAGTGATTCACAATCTAGACGGCGAAGCGCTACGATCAGATAGATGGCAGGTATTACTAGCACGACTAGTATCTGCGAAACAGATTTGTTTTATTGCGTCAATGGACCATATACACGCGCCGGTCCTATTAGATGCTGCCAGACTATCCCAATACAACTTCTTATGGCATGATCTGACGACATTTGAATTGTATACCACTGAGACATCATTTGAGGACCCATTAGCATTAGGAAGCGACAGGTCTGCTGTCAGTTCGAAAGGAGCCAAGTTTGTGTTGTCCAGTCTCACTGCAAATGCACGTAGATTGTACCAAGAGCTTATTTGTTATCAGATTGCAGTTATGTCCGAATTACTGGCAGAAGACGATACTAGCACAGTGGGGACTGCCCAGCATGGCATTGAGTTTAAGGAACTTTATAAACAATGTAACGAGCAGCTGATTGTTTCAAATGAACTCAATTTCAGAACAATGCTTAGCGAGTTTTTTGACCATAAAATGGCAGCACGAACGAAAGATCAAACGGGCCAAGAGGTTATATACGTTCCGTTCACAAAGGATTCCATAGAAGGCATTCTGGAGGAACTTGTTGTTTAAAAGGACCAAGTACTTTTAAGATATTTATATTTAATGTGTATATTATTATCGCGCTAATCTTCGTGCTAGGATCTGGTTCTGTCCACCGCCCAACCTAATATGTTCTCTTCTTCCTCATCCTTCCAGGAGACCCAGCCACTCCGAGAAGCAACAGGACGGGGCGGAGCCCAGACGCCGAAGGTTAACACTCAGCAAGTGGCGCCCACAGGGAGGCCTACGGGACTTGGAAAAATAAATAAATTAATATGGTCGGAATCTGGCTTGCTCCTGTTTGGCCTTGCGGTCCTTTTTGCTATGATGCTTTGATTTGTCCTTTTTGGGCTTTTTGTCATCTCCTCCTGATTTTGCTGCCTGTTCTATTTGCTCTTCTCGAGCTCTATTCTTTTCATTTTTTGGCCTTTTGCCACGTTTGTCGTGTCGTTCCTTGGGGCGCTTCTTTCTATCCACCTGTTCCCAATCATCGTCTTTGTTGGCCTCAGAAACGCCATTATCATCTTCATCAACTGTCATAGCCTCATCTTCTGCGTTGGCTCTGATAGCTGTTTGCCATGGCACTGATGCAGCTAGACTGCTGCCATTATCTTCTGGCCTCCATACTCGAACAATACCATCTTCACCCCCGGTATATACACACTGGGCCTGGTGGTTGATATGCACAGCACGTACAACTTCTTCTCCATGAGCACCTCCCAGTGTGATGACACTGGAACCATCAACTTCTCCAGAATGAGCATTGAATGGTAATAGTTTGAATTCAAAATGTTCACTGTTAGAGCCTACCCCAATATATCCATCAGGTAATAGTAAGTCTGCAACATACTGGCAACCCCAGGATTCACGAACGTCTCCAAACTCAATTGGCTTAGGACCTGGCAAGTCGGTATCGGGATTAGACAGCGTATAGATAGATAGTGTTTCCATGTGCGATAGTGCAAGGATACGATTGTTAGGTAAAAATCTTGCCTTGTGGATAGATGCGCCATGGTTGATGACTTGGTAGACGGCCTCGTCCTCATCAACGATAGCAGTATTATAAATATTAACTAGACCATCGACAGACCCTGATAGTAAAGCGCTATTATCATGAGGATGAAACGCAATATCTGTTACGTCGTCACTATGAGAGTCAACATATGCAACCGACTGCTTAGCAGTACGGATATCCCATAACACCACACCAGCATCTGCGCTGACTAATTGAGTTCCAACAGCAATTTGATTATTTTGATTACTAGCAAGGCAAAGCATATCTGCCTTACTTTCTAAAGTGAAATGGAGAAGAGTAGAATTAGGAGATGCCATGGCAGTTCTTAGATCATATAATTTAAGTCCCTGATCACCACATAGAGCAATTACATTGTCACTCACCGTAGTAATGGCATTAATGCTTGAGGTATTCTGTGTCTTTACAAATGGTCTAAGATCATTTCCAGAATTAGTTTTCAGAGCCATAGGGTCGAATGGTAGTAAATGCAAAGAAGCCCCAGAATTGTCTGTTATTGAAGCTACAATGCCATGAGCAGCAACTGGAACGATATCCACAACGTAGGCATTTTCGCCAAACGATTGTTGGGCAAAAGCTTGAACGGTTGGCATGGCACGTTCCGTTTTGGAGATTAAATCTAGGGAAGAGGGCTATTCTCCTTGAGTAGTTGAGTAGGCGGAATTTTTCAAGATCGTTATAGATAACTGAGCCGCATGTTAATAGATAAGATAAAGAAGGGCAGGGACTGTACTGTACGTTCTTCAGGGTCCTTGAACATCTGATAAACTGACAAATTATAAATCACTATGATGTATGCTAAATTTATTATGTCCTCACTAACATCATCAATCATCAGTGGCATGTGGTCAATAGTCTAGGCTTTCGTTGCCTCACTCGTATTCTCTACGCCACTGGGGTTCGATAGCTAAGGGTACTTTCTATTAAACCATGGGCCGGAATTTATGCATTCGACGGATCTCAGCTACCGGGACTAATCCCATGCACACCCTAACCTTGCGACGCTAGTGATCCTTAATTTTTTTTGTTATTCACACATACTCACCACCATTAAACGACGGTTGAAGGCTCTTTTTGAAATTGTTGTCTCATTATTTTTTGTGAATAAATTAGGTCGGAAACTGCTCCATCATTCATAATCGCGTGGTCGGAGATTATTGTTTGCGTGAAGACTGCTGCTGCTGATACGCGACTCGGTCTCCTACACTTAGGGTGAAACAAACGGGCAAGGAAGCAGTGAATAGAGAAGAACGGTCATTTATTTCTTCCTGCCACTAGAACGGTTACAATGAGTTCAGCTGTTAGTAAGTTTATTTCCGCATAGTGGGGTTCAGGATGTAGGGACACGATCATTTCGACGCGAAGCGGAGCAGCCGGTCTGGGTGGAGACCAGAAGCTGACCGCTCCTCCCACAGTTACCCCGGCGAAACAGCAATTAACAAAATGTGTAGATAAATCGTCCAAACGTTTCGCTCCAAATGCGAATCGAGCAAATGTTAGGGGAACAGCTGCAAGATCTCAGCAAAGAAGACTGTCCATTGTAGGACAAAAAACACATGCTGCTTCTGTGGCCGCTGCCAGTGCAGCTGTTAGTGTTGTGTCATCCCCAGTGAGTACAGCGGCTGCTAGCCCTGCTCCAGAAGCATCACCTTCCCAGGCTCCGCTGCAGTCGTTGGCGCCGCCTCCTTCGATCATCTCTGCGTCCAAAATTTCATCTCCAGCTCCACCCAGTCGCCCTTCCTTAACGATAGCTCCTATTCGGAGACCGAAGGTGGCTTCTCTACCTGATGTCGTAAACAAAAGTGAAGCTGTAGAGGCTGTAAGTGCAGTTACTGCTAATGAGATTGAAGATGCATCAAAAGCCAGAGAATCAGAGACAGTCAGTGTGGTACCGCCTTCTGTTGCTCCACAGACGGCCACTCCCGTTAGATTAAGAGGATTAGCTTCCAGACCGTCATATGGAGGTAGTAATAGAGGGTTTCCTGGGTTTAAGAGACCTACTATACGAGCTATTGAGCGTCCTGCTCCGAAGTCCGTTCCTGAGCCAAGGACACAGAAAGTCATTCCTTTAAGGAGAAGCAGTGAAACTGGCCCTTCAGACCTCCCACTTGCAAAGAGAGTACAAACTAATTCTGGATTATCAGCTCCTCCTCAGCTAGCACCCGCTGGTACGGGTGTTCCTGATACCGCTTCTCTGGATGCACCACTTTCTCCTCGATCTCAACCAGCTACTGTTGGATCTCCTCCCCCCCCTCCTCCTACAGAACGAGAAACACGTTCATCAAGGAGATTAAGGGAGACTCCAGTTCGTGCTGCGGCAGCAGCTGGCCGGTCGCGCTCACAAATGCTTGATGATGAGCCGCTATCACTCAGGGATTCTCTTGCTAGGCTTTCTACTTCAGGCCACTCTCAAAGGGATTATCTAGCCAACCTACGTAGCCTAAGTACCAGAACTAGAAACCTTCGAAGTAATAGTACTACTAATGACGCATTATCCATTAGTGCTAGGTTATCTAATCTCCGTGGTAGAGGCGATAGTGATCGAGAACAACCACCCCCTGAAGCGGAAGCAGCTCCGGAACAAGAAATCCAAATAAAAAATGTGATACCAACTCCTAGGAAGGTAACTGATTTGGCATCGCAAGCCAGCAATAGAGCAGCATCAAGTACCGACGACTCGATCCGCCATCGCCCGTCCGTTACAGATACTTTAGAATTCTATGAACCTTTAGCGTCGTCGCTTAAGTTTACCGCTATAAATGCGGCCGGTTCTAACTCGCGCGGAAGAAACACAGATGATAGACCATCGACCCCTACTCGAGCCCCCTCGCCTCCAAAGAAAATTGAAAGAAGAGATAGCAAGGGTCGTGTCATCCTTGATCCGGAAGATTTACCTAAATACGGCAGAGGATACCGTAAAGTTGAAATTGAAAAAAGTGATGAGAAAGTTATTAATATTGAAACATTCACCATGGCTGATCTCTGTAAAGAGATACCTATTGGTCGCAAAAGTGCACACTATGATAAATATGAAGAGGCTAGAAAGAAACGTAGGGAAGCCAAAGAACGGATTAGAATGCTCAAAAAACAGGCCAAGATACAAAACATTCCAAGAACCGAAATTGAAGAACTTCGCAAATTAGATGAAGAACGGTTAGAGAAACTTAAAGACCAACAGACTAAAAGACTTGAAGAGTTTCGAGATTCACAGTCAGGGCCAGTTAGCAACCCTCAGTTGGTTATGTCAGCTACTGGCGATATTGCTGTAGACGTGCAGTCCACAGTTGTTGACCGCCATGGCAATTTAAATTCTGATGGCATTAAACGAGAGGTAGAGAATATTGACGAGTACAGTGAAATTACAAATAATGCAAGCTTCAGTGTCCGAGAAAGACCTGAGAGATGGGATGATGATGAAACACATGATTTCTATCAAGCTATTTCAATGTGGGGTACGGATTTTAATTTAATATGTCATATGTTTCCTGGTAGAAGTCGTCGACAAATCAAAACGAAGTTTAAGTTGGAGGAACGACGTAACCCAGCCAAGATTCATTTGGCTATTATGAGGAAATTGCCGGTTGATTTGGAATCTTACAGCGAAAAGATTGGTACTCCGTTGAACACTGTACAAGAAATTCAAAAAGAATTGAAGGAATTAGAGCAGAAGCATGAGGAGATTCTTAAGAAGGAAGAGGAAGCTCGTGCGAAGGCAAGAGAAGAAGATAATGCAAAGGCTGAACAACAAGAAAGAGAACGGTTTGGAGGCAAAGTTAAGAATGATTTACGAGAAAATGAAGAGATTATTGGTGAAGTTGGTTTGGTTAAAGTGGAATAAATAGGGATATAATTTATAGTTTATTTGATATATATAGTATTATGTGTTGCATGATGATTCATTACGTCGTTAAGTTGGACCTTGTGAATTAATGGTCTAGCAGGGTCGCTGCTTTTTAAATGTTAGGTCGGCAGATAACTCAAACCAATTGATAGGGTTCTTATGAATCTTGTCAGTTAATTCGCCGATTTGATCGTAGCTGACGGACTGTGATTTCAATCCAGTTACTATTCGATCTGATTGCAGTAGCCGGGCCTGTCGAACTATATCATTCGTAACAGATTTAAATCCGGTTGATAAACGGAACCAGTTGTCAGGGTTATTGCGAATTTCTTTTGACAGCTGGTATATTTGTTGGTCACTGATTGGTTGCGATTCGATATCAATTCTCACTGGTTTTGTTGCTGCCAATGTCTCTTCTGAAGTAACCGGTGAAACTATCTCTTGAGTCCGGACTATATCGTCAGTAATCGACTCCACCAACGTACTAACGTAGCTCATTGGTTCAAATCGAGTCCAAGGTTCACCCAGCGGCCCTAAGGGTGATACGTCTTCAGTACTTGGAAACGAAACGAGAGATGAGCTTTGGTAGTCATAATCAAATGATACTGTCACATTCTCATCGGTTCGTTGTGTGTTCGCATTCAGTTGCAACAGAATATCTAAATTGTCCTGAGTATCACTGGACAGCTCAAGAGGTGAAGACGGTATATCGCGAAGCCTAAACCTCTTTTTCGGGTCACCACATCCAAATAAGAATGATTCTCGGAGTGCATCATCCGTTCGCGATAAAGCTACATCCAATATATGATTATTATTTTCTTCTTCCGCATTTTCTTTTGCCGTCAGACGTTTCTGCCATTCGTAATCTGCCTCGAAGCTATCATCTTGACATAAATCTCCAAAAGCTCCTTTTATCGTAAAACCTTCGCTGAAATATTTGTCTTGTTGCACAATCGGATACACTGTTCTGGGAGAGAATAGCTTTACAAATTCACGAGTTTCTTGATAAGATGAGTGGAAAGAATATTGGAACAAGAACTGCGCTGGTATAAGTTCTTTTCCTTGCCTCTGCGGACAATACAGTATACGTCTGCCAAGTTTCATAATGTTGTCCTTACTTCCTTCTTCAAGAACTCTTTGTGCGATTACCTCCATTTCATACAAGCTAAAGTTACAATCCTGTGAAGCATTCTTAGCTTCGATTTGGCTCATATGATAATTAGTACACGGATGTATCCGCGCATCTGCCTTCAATGCGCTGCCTACACATTCGCGATTATAGCATGCGTGAAACCTCGCTTCTAATGGATTGATTGTCAAATATTCTAGCAGCATCTTCAGTAAAACGCCTTCGGAATCAATTCGACGACTTTTGCAAGCGTACGAATATAGCTCGTAAAGATATTCATCAACATGAATCTTTGTACTAAAACATCTTGCTAATTCCAAAAGCACCTCTTCATATCCTAATGTGTGGTTCCTGATCCAAAATGTGGTTCTATCCGGGTATCTCTTAAGCTTCGTTAAGAGATATTTGATGCCGTCATGGTTAGGAGACAAGTTGATATAACCACTATAGCCATGACCATATCCATCATTAGCGGTCTCTGTCTGCCCTCTGTAAGCAAACGTTGTATCCAAATAAATACAACTCAGCTTCTTGTATCCACATATGTATGGAGAAAGATGTACGTTGTGAGTCAACGCGTTGATATACCACGGTTCGGCCCTCATGTCTCCGGTGTATAAAATTGCGGTTCCATCCATCCTTTCAATAAGAAACATCACCGCACCAGGGCAATGGTTTGCGTCAATCAAAGTCACCTGTATTCTCTCCGTAGGAGAAAGGTCCATCTTATGAGCGACATTTAACGCCAATGATCTCTAGAGCCATATTGTTAATTGCGCCTGTCACGGACTTGCTTCCTGCTGTTGGCTTAAGCCCCTGCTTAAGCCCCTGCCCTCTGGCTCGCTTTCCTTGCGCGAGGAGGTGTACTTACCACTAAGCTGTGCTCAAACAAATGGCGAAACCTATATAGTCGGTCTTCAGATCTCGCCTTGTTCCGCTTGTTCTTGGCCCGAGACTTATAAAGTAGCTGCGCTCCTGTTAGTAGGCACAAACTCAGTTGACTGCTCTCAATGGTATTTCGTCAGCAAGGATTTGGCTAGCGATCTGAGCCATCTCTGTTGAGTTTTCTTCTTGCTGTACTCACTCGTTTTGTAATGTCTGAACAATAAATATTCGGGCCACTGTAATTCACATTATCCAGCCCCTTCGTATGATCTATGTGAGCGTGTGACAAAAAGCAATGCCGAGGCTTGACCATGTCTTTGGCAAAGTGAAAGTTGTCAACTAGAGAGCCTTGTTAGCTAACCACTCACTCGGATCAAATTCTCCATTTGCCTTTCTCCTCGAATTCTAATCCTCCTGATGCTCCTCTACTTACTTCGAACTCCCGGGAACCCCTCCAAGATTCCGTTAAATGTAGACATCTTTACCACTACTCTTTCATGTCTTCTTATATTTCTTTATTATGTTTTTATTTTATATACGATGCGGTCACGAAACTACTGATCTGAACGACAGTGTCATGTGATCACTACAGGGACGTGCAGTTTCGAGGTTCGAACGATCGCTCGAGCACACCTCCCCTGGGCTCTGTCCAGTCTCGTTGCTCTGTTTCACGGAGATCCGGAATGAATTACCCCTGGCCTGCCACCGGCGGCTGGGCTCTGCCCAGACTAGTAGCTCGAGCTTCGCTCGAGTTTCTGTGAGCGGGCCACTGGCTCGGTTATACTAACTAAAGTAGATAGTCCATGCAGCTCGCGAAGCGAGCACAACAGGTCTGGGCGGAGCCCAGCCGCCGGAGGCAGACCTATGCCTGTCTAACGAGCGAACTTAGCTATAGAGCTGGGCTCGAACCCCTGAGCAGATAGATGCTCTGTTAGGGTTAGGGGATTTTTGAATTTCATGAAGTCGTCGCTTCACCATTTCACTCAGATAGAATTCATTATATGTCTAAAATGAGACGGAAACGTCTAACATTTCAGGCTACAAAATTGTCACCTTCGTTACTAGAGTATGTTGTTTCTGATAAATCGCACTCATTCGTGGCCGCTTCCTGGCTGGTTGCTGTTAAACTGGTAATAGTAGCGTTGAATATATGGAGTTGGCAGCCAGCTGCCAGTGAACAGCTTGGCCAGTTTGCTCGCCGATCTATGGGGCCTGGCTCAATAGAGTTCCAACCATCTACTTATCACCCTTGCTCTACGTTCAATTGGCTACTTTCGGGCTGTGTAGATGCGAAAATAGGCCTTGTAGTGTGGTTATTACGCATCTGCAGTTGGTATTTCCTTTTATTTCGACCTTATCGAATCGAAAAACTACTTGTTTTCCAGTCGTTTGGTGTTCAAGTGACAAGCGTAGGCCCTCTTTACTGTTTCGGAGGCTCAACGAGATTTGTACCAAAGTCAGACATTGTCGATATCGTCATCCAAGAGTTCTTTATAGGGTTTGAGATCCGGAGTGTTCTCGTTATTATTGTCCGTAACGAAGAAAAGCTTCAGATTGTATTCCCTTCTCTTCTTCCTAGGCTAGCAATAGTTGAACAGGTGTGGCGAGGAGCCAATAAATATCTCTATCAAGAGTGATGAAGTCTGGGTCATGCTGTATATATTTATTTATTGATTAATTTTATTTATTGCTTGAACAAAACGGTAGTACTGCTAGCTCGAAGCTACTAAATGCTAACAAATGAAATCAAAAAAAAGTAGTCAGATAGTAATTACCCACACTAAGCCGCCCAACCAGTCACTGCGATCCGGTCGCCATGCTCAGGGCAGATGCTTCTCTGCTGTATCGCTACACTCAAGAATGGCACCTAGCTTAGAGCAACCAAGCATATAGATTCCTCTTATAGCTCAAATTGCTAACCCCAAGATTCGAAACGGACAGCTCCAAGTCCTACCAAAGTAGAAGGCAACCATGTATGGAAAGATACCCCTCCCACTAAAATGCCATGACAGCGAAATTTTTTCATTTTCTCCCTCCTTTGAGCAAACAGCAAAGTCACGTGCTTTCTTCGGTTATATCACGTGATTGGTCGGTTTAAATAGAAACAAATGGTAAGTAATCCCAATAAGAATCGAGTGTCCAAATAAACAGAGCAGCTTAAAATATTGATCACAAAAATAAAGGATATGAGCTATGAAACTGCTGTTGTCTAGTTGCAGAGGACCCAATCGGTGCATGCCGGGCATGGATGAAAAGTTTTTCCTAGATCATCAAATAAAAAACAGTAAAAAAGAAAGGGGAGTAATTGCAACACCTTCTGTTCACGCCTGGTCTCCCACGGCATTACTGATTAAGGCTCTTAGAGGCTTGAATATGATTGATCGGACGGGAAATCTTATTTTACTCTAGATATGGCCGCAACTGATCATATAATATGAACATTCTCTTTCAGTATGTTTCAAAAAAAAGCAAATCCGCCTGATATCGTTCATAAGCATGATATCGTTCATAAGTAACCAAACGATACTTGACAAACCGACCAATTCTAAATACAAATACTTCCGTCAGAAGTATCTACGCTATCATCGAGACGATCCATAGGTGGGAGAGTCCTGTCTGACATGCAGAACGAGAGGACGAAGTAGTGAGCAATAAGCTCCAACATATTGTTATGTAATAATATGTGATAATTGATTTCGAATGAGCGGTCGTCATAGGTTTTCCCCATATTATCGTGAGAACTGGTTTCCCTATGACACTTCCAAAAAGTGGAAATCCGACCCTGCCCTAAAATGTTGAGTCCAACAACGAACCCTGCAATAAAAAGCTTTAAAACGCTGACAATCTATCTCGTGGCACATGCTGAATCCGTCTTCTTTTGTATTATTTCATAATTAAGTAAGACAGAGACGTTAATTGATTGTCTATCTATCTATCTATCTTCTTCGGGCGGCTTCGCGCTCTGTTCTCAGCTCGATTCTAAGAAGATACAAGTGGTGGTTAAGTTCCTGGAGCTACCACCACTGGCTTTTCACCCAGTGAGCGGTGATCATATGTTTTACTCACATTATTGCGAAAGAAATGGTTTCCCTATGACACTTTGCAACAAGTCAATAAATTTAAAAAATCATTAGAATGGAACGTTTCTTGCTGGATACCTTTGGCGTCAGAGAAGTCTAAGCTACTCCGGTGTGCTGCCTCCGATGCCGCCCGGACCCGGAACTTGATCCTGGCAATTCTGGGTAATCAGCCAGCCCTCCACGAAGCGGAGCTACGGGTCTGGGCGGAGTCCAGCCGCCGGAGGCAGAACAGGGTGCCGGAGGGCGTTATTTTATTGACTGTGCCTATTTGGACCCTGCTTCGCGGAGGGCAGCTATCTCATCGTACGCATCTAACGGCAATATGTTCCGGGTATGCAATAATTTTTTTCTTCCCACCACGCCACTTTTACTGTGGGCTTGGATCGAAAAATATAACGTGATTTTTCTGAAAGTAGGTCATTTGACCATATTAGGGATTTGGCACTATAGGAGTCCAGGTAGGAGATACCAGATTGGTTCAAGTCAGGAATCGTATTCTTCCCCACACTGGACTATAAAAGGATGGCCTCTTGACTCTAGTTCGTTCGTTGTTGTTTGTCTCAATTCAAATTTTAACAAGCTTTTCCATCTCCAAGTTTAAACTATGCATCCATCATTCATCAGATTTGCCAGCAGACAAGCGTCTAGAACGGCAGAAAACCACCTTTTTTCCTTTGAATCAAAGAGAGTAATTGGAAATCTTGCTCTGTGGGGAGGCATGTTTGGTTCTTTTGTTTGCTGGCCATTGATTGTCAATAAATCCGAGCACAGACTCTACGGACCACAGCAAATTGCTACCAAGGCGTAGCGGATAGTTTTAAATGTTTGAAAATGTTTGTTTTGTTGTTATATTATAATGTGTTTGTTTTGATTTGAATTATTGGTGTTTAGTAAGAGAATAATATTTGCGTAAACGTATTGTAAATGCAGTATCACTGTAACCCTACTGTGACTATGCAGAGGCCAGGGGTGTAAGGATGAAATATATTTCAAGATTATAACCTCTTTTGCTAGACAGCGGATATATATATCGGTTCTCATGAAGAGAGGAAAAGTAGTCGGCAAAGCCAAGTCCCCAGAGGCAGACGCGACGGATTTTTATTTCTTACCCCTGTCTTAAAGATGGCATATTCTGTTAACGTTACGCGGCACCGCCATAGCAGGTCGCGTGACTGCCCATTATCAGCACGCTAGGTGCAATGTCAAATAATACTGTAAAGATTCAACTTTTTCTAGTAATTCTGTAACTTTTCATTCCATGCAAAGAAAATGAAAATGTCATCCATTAGGACCCTGGAAATTCCTATTTGACTCCGACTGCAGACCTTATTTGCTTCAGCCGTGCCGATCACCGCCTATTCTACAATCGAGCCTCTGCCGATCATGCAAATTTTATGTAGCATGTGAAATACTTTCGACGAATGGTTAGCAAGGAGCCCTGCAAGCCCTTGACAGAGAGTGCGTGTAGATTATCTTAGTGAATAGATAAGATTTTCTGTTTCAACCGTTTTAACATTTCTCAGTCTTATATTCTTTTCACTTGCTTATCTTTTTGAAAATTTAAAAAATTTGCAAATTTTTATTGAAGGTGAAATAGTTGATCCATTTTTCTTTACACCAGATTCAACAGATAAGGAGAGCATTCTCAAAATGTCGTCAGAAAAATACCCAAATCCAACAAACGACTTGCCGGACATTATCGAAGTCCCAAAGACATCGTCCGACAACTCAGTCAGTCTGATAGATTCAACAGAGTTTGCTGAACTGAATAATGCTGACCAGCATTTGGCTAAAATGGGCTATAAGCCTGTTCTCAAGCGAGAATTTTCCATGTTTTCTGCTTTTTCATTTGCAGTATCTATCTCGGGTCTTTTTGCTACAGTCGCGACAACTTTTTCTTATCCTTTGATTGCTGGTGGTGCTGCCTCGGTTATATGGACCTGGATTATTTCCGGTCTTGGTTGTATTTGTATTTCCTTGTCAGTTGCTGAACTGGTTTCTGCTTATCCAACTGCTGGTGGCATGTACTTTACTTGTAGTTATGTTGCTCCTAAAAAGTATGTTCCTATCATCAGTTGGATGGATGGTTGGATGAACTTTCTTGGTCAAATCGCTGGTATTGCCTCGTCTGATTATGGTGCTGCTCAGTTATTGCTGGCTGCCGTATCAATGGGCTCTGATTTTACCTATGTCCCAACTCAACAACATACTGTTGCTGTCATGGCAGGCATTTTATTATTCCATGGTGTCATCAACTCCATGTCGACAAGATTCTTGGAAAAAGTCACTAATGGCTATGTAATCCTCCATATTGGAGTTTTGGTTTCTGGATGTATTGCTTTGTTAGTTATGCAAGATGACAAACATGATGCCAAGTATGTCTTTACTAACGTTGAGTCAACTTCTGGATGGACCCCTATTGGATTTTCTTTTCTGTTTGGTTTCTTGTCTGTTTCTTGGAGTATGACTGATGCAGATGCTACTGCTCATGTTTGTGAGGAAATGACTGAACCAGAGAAAAAGGCTCCTTGGGCTATTGCTTATGCCATGTCTTTTACTTATTTTGTTGGTATTCTATTCAATATTGTTTTGGTATTCTGTATGGGTGATCCTAATGAGATCCTCGCCTCTCCTGTTGCCCAACCCGTTGCTCAGATTTTCTATAATGTCCTTGGCAAGAAAGGAGGTATTTTCTATACCGTCATGGCATTCTTCATTATGAACTTTGTCGCTATTACTGCTATTCATGCTTGTTCTCGTACTGTATGGGCCTTTTCCCGGGATCAAATGTTACCCTTTTCTCGATTCTGGTATAGTATTAACAAATATACTGGTGTCCCAGTCAACTCTGTTTGGCTGACTGTTATTTCATGCATTTTGATCAATCTGATCGGTTTGGGTTCTTATACTACTATTGCTGCTATCTTCAATGTCTGTGCCATTGCTATTGACTGGAGTTATTGTATTCCTATTTTATGCAAGATGTTTGGAGGTAACTTCCAACCTGGTCCTTGGAATCTTGGCAAATTCAGCATTTTTGTCAACGCTTGGGCTGTTATTTGGACTCTTTTCGTTTCTATAATTTTCATTCTTCCTACTATTCGTCCCGTTACTGCTGAAAATATGAATTACGCTATTGTGTTCTTTGTTGGAATCGGTGTTTTTGCTGCCATCTATTGGTACGCCGCCGGTAGAAAGTATTATACTGGACCAAGAAGAAATACTCAGATTGTTGATGCACAAAGAGAGAATAGAGATATCGATCAGAAGTAGATACATAAAAAAAATTGTTTTAGCATTTTTTGTTTTTGGTAAGATATACAATACATGTATTATTAATAGTTCATTCCAACCTGCCTCCGGCACTCAATAAAAGAAACAAAAAAATGTCGTATTATATATCTAGTGCAATATATAAACAATAAATCATGATCACAGGGCGTGTTACATAATAATAAATAAGTTAAATTTCTTTGCCATAGCTTGTTAGGCATGCTTTTAAAATCTAGGGCCCTGCCTATTGGGCCAAGTGGGTGTTTGGGGTGAATCACCCGCTGGATAATAACCCTTGTATGTTGTGTTTTGTGGGAAATGACCCGATCCTAGATCAAGGCTGGACGTACTATAATTGTTTTCATAGTCGTCGCCGAATGGGTTAGCCGGTTTGTCCCCTCTGCGGGATAATCTGGCCTGTGGAAAAACTTCATTAGATTGAGCAAATGGTAATGACGTTTTTGAAGCAGTCATTTCTGACGGGGAAACCCCATCAGAATCGAATATTTCGCTACCGCGTTGTTGGCCTTCTTCATACCCGTCACGAGCAGTGGCTCCCAACGCGTCCAACTCAGTGCCTCTTTTCTTTTCAACTCCGTTATTGTCTTTCATAAATGATTCACGATCATCTCTCATAGGTTGATATCTTGTATCAGGGTTCTTGGCCACAATAGCCCATACACATGAAACAATAATCATAATCAATAAAATGAGTGAAAAGGCAGCATTCAATACAAAGAATACTACGGCCATCACTGAACTAACAATGGCAGGCTGTCCGAATAATTGAGAGAAGAAGAGGAAAAAGATGGAATTGATGAAATTGATAGCAGCAATAGCAATGTTGAAACCATTTGTAGTTTTATCCATATATGGTTTAATCCAGGAGATTCCGACCAAAAATGCCAATTCACCGAGGAAAACGCCAACAGCCTGTGCTTTGCCAGAAGGCTGACCAAAAGCAATAAAACATGCTTTCCAAAGAGTATAGAGTAATAATGGAGCAATAAAATAATAAGCAGTGGCTCTAAATTGGATATAGAGAAATCCTAATCTATCAAGAACCGATTGGTCGGAAAAAAGAATATAAGCGGGATTTTTAAATTCAGCAAGCGAGCGACGGGCAATGGTGATTACTTTAAAGGCAGCAAATCCAAGTACGAGGACAACCAAAAGATAGACGAGGATGCCCAAAACAACAGTTGCAGGAGAATCACGTTCCGTCAGTTGCCATAAACATAATACCGACAACTGTGGGAACCCAATCAAAACCAATCTGAAAAGAACACCTTTGCTAACGCCTAGCCAGCCTTGACGGAATGGTACAAATCTATCAGGATGAATGGAACCTGTTTTAGCTAAAAGTTCAAGAAATCCTTTGACAAGCGCAATTGCAATGACGCAGAAAATTCCAAGAACAACAAAAAACGTTAAACCAGTGAGAAACAAACTGGACAGTTCAATGTTTGCTAAAAATGCCACTCTCTCCATACCTCTTAAAACTAAAGTTTTAGCGGCAATGTTTGGATCTTTTTGATTTGTGGTGACTGGGTCATTTGAAGTAGTATTAGCAGCGGCTCTTGCTAGTAGTCTCGGTACTGCATATTGAGACGCAGCTTGGGCTGCTTCCATAGTCCTATACATGTTACGGGCTACTCCCCTACGAACATGTTCAGAAACATAATTACCAATAGCTGGTACAATGCCCGTTAAATCACGCTTCTGTACTTCAATAGAAATGACATTCTTATTTGGGAGAATATTTGTAGCAGTGCCTCCAGTAGATTGAACATACCAATTGAAAATATCTTGCATGAAACCAAGTCGCATAAGACCCATGGTCCATTGGAAGTTTTGGGCCCAAGCAGCTGCCATGGGAGGTAATCTGTTAACGGCCATCATGCTAATAATAGCTACAGACTGGAAATAAACAAATAAGGATAAAGTGTTTGATGAAATATGAGAAGAAGTACTTTGATGACCAATAATTGAAATGATACCAGCAGTTATCAAGCCTAATAAAATAACAGCAGCAATGCCCCAGCTAGCATATTTAGTTTGTACAGTTTTACCATTTGTTAGTGTTGCTTCGACACAGGCAATAGCTGGACCACCGTTGGCATTGTATACAGTGACACGGACAATACCATCCAAATCAGGGACGGAGAAGGCGATTCCGGGAATCTGACCAGTAACATCACTAGATACCTGAATACTGGAACTGATATCAAAATGACCGGCAGCAATAGGACATAATTGTTTTAAACTGCTATAATGACAAGGGTTGACATCTCTGCTAACAACAGTTAGGCCATAGGCAATAATTTCAATGCTGGCGGTCACATTACCAGAAATGGTGGAAATAGCAGTAATATCGAAATTAACTGTCTTGTTGTCAGGGAAAAAGGTAACATCAAACGATGAAGCAGTGAACTGCGAGTTGGCCATACATGTCAGTAACGCAGAAGACTGAACGAATTTTAAGCCGGAGCTTGGTTTCGCGAGTAAGAATAGCGAACAAAATATGGTCGATAGAAGGGAATGAAATGATAGTTTCATGGTGAATATGGGTGTGACGACGAAACGAAGGACCAGAAGTTGGGGTTTGACAAACGCGTTGTAAAGGATATATATCTCAGTAATCAAATCAGAACCCAATTTTTCCCAGACTGAAGCTTTGTGTAAAGAGATTATTCCTTGCTCAATTTTGTTTCTGCTTTGTTTTGATAAGTTAAGTCAAAACAAACTTAAAGTCAAAATTTCAACTTGCGATTTGCAAACAATAACGAAGAGGCAGACCTAATGTGTATACGCGTATAGGATGGTATGGCTGTAACAATAGCGACGAATCTAACGGTAACAAAATGACGTAACAAGTTATTCTTAGAAAAGAAGATGATGGTGGACCTGGGTACTAATAATATATATCCAGAGAGAAAAAAAGACACCACCAGTAGCCAGTAAGTTAAAGAGTTTTACGACGCTATTGTAGCTCGGGCTGGTTTAAGTTAGGTTTTTACGTGGAATTAGTAGCGTAGCCAACAAGCCCAGCTGCCAGCCCTGCCAGCCCAGCGGCAGCCTAAGCGGACCCACAATAGGCTCGGCTAGCCCTGCTCAGTCTCTGCTAAGGTCTCGTCAACCTACCGCAGCAGCGCTCGGCAGGGTCTTTGGGACGACGGTAGCCGCCATTTGGGAGGAAACGAACCGTGCATAATCCGACCAAATTAAGCCGAGCCATGCTGGCTCCTGACGTAAGAGGCAGTAGCTGGAATGAGAAAAATGCTATTTTGGGAGTGTATCTAATATTAGAAAATAGGAGAAAGGGGCTCTGTCTCCGACGGCTGGGCTCTGCCCAGACCTGTTGCTCTGCTTCGCGGAGGGCGTGTCGTTGTCTCTGAAATGTTTTTCTGGCTGAGCTGATGAATATGATGGTAGGGCGACAGCGGATACGACGACGACGAGCAAGAGCGTTAGGGAACAACGTTGTTGACACGGAGTAATGCGAGTGACAGACAACCAATGCTCGTTCACGACGAGAAGTTCGTATAAACAGGAAGAGAAGCAGACGTGAGAGTACGAGATGGGTAATATGCCAAGTCTATACAAGGAATGAGTTCCCCGCATCCAACGTTCAAATCGTCTTCAAATCGTCTCAAATCGTCGTCAAATCGACAGCTACCAAATCGGTGCAGACTACCCCTGAAAATGTACTACCGACCGCCGAGAATCAAAAAGTGGCAGTTATAATGTAGTTGGACCAGTTTACCAGAGGTCGTTTTTTTCACCATTACTAGGCTAACACGCTAGAAACTCATATCATTACACTCTCCTGACTTCATTATATACAAATATCAACTTTTATTTGAACAGAAGACCATGACAGAGGCATAAACAGGATCCTTCTCTCAAATCAGATCCCGTGACATACCCTAACCGCGCGAACGCGACAACCCCCTGGATTAGCTACTACCCCTGAGATGTGAATGCGGGGTTGGCTCTCCTCTGCCTCTGGAGACCCGTTCACTCGAGCTCGGTGTTCTCCCCTGATCTGCCTCCGGCGGCTGGGCTCCGCCCAGACCCGTAGCTCCGCTTCGCGGAGAACTCGTGGTCCCCAGCATGTTTAGCGACCGTAGACCCGCCGCCAGAGGCAGATCAGGGCACAGTACAAGCACCGAGCTCGAGCGAAGCGAGCTACGGGTCTGGGCGGAGCCCAGCCGCCAGAGGCAGGTCAGGGGACAGTACGAACACCGAGCTCGAGCGAAGCGAGCAACGGGTCTGGGCAGAGCCCAGCCGCCGGAGGCAGACAACGGAGTGGGATGGAGTGACGCGAGATATTTTTGACTATTTACAGTGGGTGGTAGAGGAGGGGCGACGTTTAGTGGCCAGACGATTTTGGGGCAGTGGCGAGAGCGTTGACGGATTTAGTGATGATGTCAAGGCCTTTGGCGATTTGGTCCTCGGTGATGACGAGAGGCGGTGCAAGACGAATGATGTTTTCGTGTGTTGGCTTGGCTAGGAGGCCGTTTTCTTTCATGAGGAGACAGAGGTCCCAGGCGGTGCGGCCGTTAGCTTTCGACGAGTCAATGACAATGGCATTGAGAAGACCCTTTCCTCGAATTTCGGTGACAATGCCGGTCTTAAGAAGTGGTTCAAGGCCCTTGCGGAATTTTTCACCTAGAGTGGCAGCACGCTCGACAAGGTTCTCATCCTTGACAACCTGAAGCGCAGCAATCGCAACAGCACAGGAGAGAGGGTTGCCTCCGTAGGTCGAGCCGTGGGTGCCAGGCTCAAAACAGCCCATAATTTCACGAGACGACAGAACAGCAGACACGGGAGTGACACCGCCAGAAATGGCCTTGCCAAGCAATACAATATCGGGCTTGACGTTGGAATGCTCGATACAGAGAAGCTTGCCAGTACGAGCAATGCCGGTCTGGATCTCGTCAGCAATAAATAACACGTTATGCTTCTTGCACAATTCTGACACCTTTACAAGGTAGTCATCCGCGGGGACAACAATACCAGCCTCTCCTTGAATAGGCTCGACAAGAAACGCTGCAATTTTGTCACCAGCGTTGTTGAATGCCTCTTCAAGATCAGGGATATTGTTGTATCGAAGTGGCTTGCTGGTGCCGGGAATCACAGGACCCACCTGGTTCAGATAAGGACCATAGTCTTCCTTAGCCTCTGGATCAGTAGACATGGACACAATAGCAAGAGTACGGCCGTGGAAATTCTCAGTAGCAGCCAACACAATGGCCTGGTTCTCGGGGATTCCTTTCTTCTGGTATCCCCATTTACGAGCGAGCTTAATAGCGGTCTCCACTGCCTCTGCACCAGTGTTCATAGGCAAAACCATTTCATAGCCAAAATACTCAGTCACGTATTTAGCAAATTTGCCAAACACGTCATTGTAAAAAGCTCTGGAGCTGAGAGTCAGCTTCGAAGCCTGCTCGACCAACGCTTCAATGATCTTAGGATGGCAGTGGCCTTGGTTGACTGCTGAATAGGCAGACAGGAAGTCTAAATACTCCTTTCCCTCAGGGTCCCACACCAAGGAACCAGAAGCTTTAGAGAACACCACTGGAAGAGGATGGTAGTTGTGAGCTGAGTATTTATGCTCATAGTCCATAGCAGTTTGAGAAGAGATAGTAGCAGACATGATGGAGATTTTTCTTGCGATTGCTTATAGAAGAAATAAATCACTGGGAAATAACTGTCAATTTATACTTGTTTGACGATATCTGTCTTCAGGCTTCGAATCAGTTGACAATATCCCCTATAGGCAGGGACTCGCGGTGACGCGGGTGGTCTTGCCTTTAACTGTCGTTGTAATTTATTCGTGATAAGGGTCATATATCACTATATCCGGTAATGGCGATAAGGTGAGGATCGCTTACCCCTGAGTGCGGGTGCTGCCTCCGGCGGCCGGGCTCTGCCCGGACCCGTAGTTCGAGCTTCGCTCGAGTGCTATGAGCTGGACTGGCCTCGTTCGCGAAGCTAACATAAAAATGTCGCGCGCCTGCCGGCTTCCGGCGCCCCATAACTGATGAGGATCTCCATTATGCGATGTTAAATTATGCCATTAATTACTATTCATTATGTAGTTCATAGATTATATATAAATGCAATCGTGTAATCATTATTAAATTTTTTTCCTTTCTCTTAACCATTACAATGTTGATGAAAATGACTAAAACTCAAACCCGGCCACAAACTCAAACTGCTGCTGGCTCTACTTCTACTTCTACTGCTCCTGCTGCTCCTGCTGCTGCTGCTGGTTCCAGTTCCAATTCCAATTCCAATCCCAACGGACAGACCAATCAAGTTCAAGACGACCATAAGAGCCTGAGCCGATATTCTATCAAGGCAATGCTTACTAGAAAGAAGCAACAAGCCGGGACAGGAAATACCGCCGGCGGCGCCCAAACTAATGGTGCTGCCAATGAAGCTAGTACTTCCTCAGCTGCCCCTGTTTCAAATCAGACGCGAAATACTGCCGCAAACTCTAGCCATTCTCGTGGAATCCGTCAGATTTTCCACATTTTTAATTTCCGTCGTGGCCAAACCCAATCCCAAACAGCTGCTGCTGCCGCTTAATTTAGCGAACTTTTACTAATGTAGCTTGATCTAATGTAGTTCCGTTAACAGAAGCAATAAATTCGTAGGTCAAATGTGTGCTGTTGTGAACGGTAATCTTCGCCCAGCCAAGAACTTCTTCAATTTTCTTTGCAAGATAGTCTTTAATGTGACGGTCGGCAACGGGATCAAGTCCTTCTAACTGGCCGCCTGAGCCGTTGATTATATACCAAGGAGCTTTAGGATTATTGAGTCCGGCAGGGTCGATTTCACCTCCTAATCCAATGGGTTCATTGCGTTGATAGTTATGGACATGGCCAAACAAGACTAAGTCCACATTATATTCATTGAGTAAATCTTCAAACCCTTCTTGACAATCTGGACAGGCATTTTTGGCTGACGCATACCATGGACGATGACCCTCAACAATGACCCATGGCGTACGTTTACGATCAACAGACTCTAAATCACGTTTGAGCCACTCTCTTTGCTTCTTCAGTTGTCCTTCAATGTCTCTAGTAGGGTCACCGTCCATACCAAACTCCAACTCGGTATTGATTTGGATAAAATGAACCGAATAATAGTCAAATGAATACCACATGGTCGGTAGCTTATCCTCAGGGTCCTCACTAGCAGATGGCATTCGATAATGATCTAAATATCCAGCAAATGATCGATGGGTTTCACCACATTCTTGACCAGCATCGGTAAAAATGTCTGCACGGCGAGTTCCACAATTAATGTCATGGTTGCCGGGGCCCACCATATAAGGTTTGAATGAAGATACAGGCTCCGTAGAATCATAGAATGCATTCAATACTCGATTAAAAGCTTCAACATTGGGTGCCTTACTATGAGACTCTGGTTCCTCTAAGAAGTTGTCAGCATAAGCAATGTCTCCATTATGCCACACAAAGTCGTACTCATCAACATGATCAACCAGTGACTCAAAGGTCGATTTCTGAGGCGGTTTACTCAGAATGCCATGTTTTTCAAGGACATTTCGAATCCCGAAATCCATCTCTGGATACTCTGATGCCCAGAACCCCAGACCTTTAGAACCAATATGACCGAGATCAGCCACTGAAGCAAAGGTGAATGGTTTAAACTGGTGTGTATCCACTTCATCTTCACCTACTACTGGTGGAGTAGTAAATGAGCGGACGGCTGGTTCCTGTTCTGAATATGACACTTTGTAATAATAAGTGGTATTTGGTTCCAGACCGTGAAGAGTCACATGATTACTATAAGTCCATGAAGTTGGATAGGTAGATGAAATGCCATACTGGAGTTTGTCCAGGTTGTCTTTATCAAGACCGTAATAAACTCTTGGTCTACGGATATCTCGCAAGGTGTTCCAACTGACGGCCATTTCATCTGGCGTTTTACCAAGTGCTATTCTCTGTTGTACGGGAAACACATCTACTGGTATAGGACTGGCTGTAATGGATTGGATAATGACGGCCACGGTGATGACCAAAGTAGAAAACGAACCAAACATCATAGTCAAATAACAAAATTCAAATCAAAAAACAAAAAAGTGATAAATAAAGTAGAAATGATAATAAGCTTTACAATATAAGCTTATATATGATAAAATTATGATATTGACTTTTTCCCTTGCTTTGCTGCTGTAGTAATAGTCTGATATTGCTACGCTAAAATGTTGACTGACGTTGCTTGCTCCGTCTTCAGTTGTTGTGTGCTTTTGCTCTGATGGTCGCCCTATTTGTTTTCAGGGGAATATGGCAGTATTTATACACAGTTGCTGAGGCCAAATCAACAGACGGCAAGCAACGGCCCACACTTCCCTGGACGGACGAAATCCATTCGCGAATCTCAGAAAGAGACTCGCATGCATCATGCGTCTGTATTGTTTGTTGATTTGTCGATCTAGTTAGAGGTGCATTAGGTCTACTCTCCAATTGGCACGGCTGGAGAAGAGAGTAGGAAAGAGTAAGAGTAGATATAGGCATTGGCATAATGGAATTGGCATAATGGCATTGGCATAAAGGCAGAGAAGTTTTATGTTCAGTCAGATCCTCTTCTGCTTCCTTCACGTATGTCTCCAGACAGCATGGTCCCCTGGGATCTCCTCCTCCTCCTCCTCCTCCTCTTCCTCTCAGCATGCTCCCTTCTCCTATCATCCTCTCCCTATCATCATCTCACGAGCCGTCAACCTCGTCCTTTCTCTCATTCGCGCAGCACAATACCTGACTGTCTTTCATTCACTCTGCTTCGTCCTTGGCGAGCTGCACCTCTCTCAGCTGTAGCCTCTGCATGCCGCACTGCTCAATAAGAAGAACACTGGAAAGCACGTGTTGAATCTACGCACACTTCTGAATGTCGCAAATCTATTTGCTGACATCCGGCTGTGAATAAAAGGAACGAATCGACAATATAATAATCCTCCAGCCACGTCGACCACTGCATTGTTATTATTATTTCCGGAAGCAGTAGCGATCACATCACACTCATCATCCACTCTGCCAGTACTCTCTCTCTCCATACTCTCTACCTACGCTGCGAACCTCCTCTACCCTCTCCGTACGTCACCATTGAGCTAAATTCACTTAAAGTTCCGTCCGCATATGCAAACGACGTCGGCATTCTAACTCAAACAAGCTATTAGTCGCACGACGTTCATGGGCTGTTGGACCTCCTGCCTCCGGCGGCCGGGCTCTGCCCGGACCCGTAGTGCTCGCTTCGCGAGCAGCCTGGGCGTAGCGGCAATTAGCCCTCGAGCGCAGCTCGAGCTACGGGTCTGGGCAGAGCCCAGCCGCCGGAGGCAGAGCCGGGCCCTGAGCTTAGCGCCTGGCGACGATCTGTTTACTTCTTTGCCGATTTGGAACTCCCGTTCACGTCCTTGATCGAGTGCTGGCATACAATTGTACCATGTCATATATAAATAACTACATACAACAATTGTATGCTGGTTATATCGATAAGACATAGAGAACCCTCGGTCTACTCAATCGAACAATTCTTGAAAGAGGTTTATATCGATCAACTGTTAATGGCTGCTGCTATTTTGTATCAAGATGCAATTGTCTCCTGTTAGGATGGCCACGGTCCTTCTACGAACTACACATTCTCATCTCACTATAGGAGTGCGGCAGAAACAAGTGATCGTATCGCATTCTGATAAGATAACAAAAACCCACCTGTCACTGTAACATCACGTGATAAACGATAAAGCCGACATTTTGATCTGGTCATACTATTCTTATCTGCTCCAGGGTCTTCTGCATAAACTATTTTAATCTATTTCTCACCGACACAGCGACAGCAAAAAAAGTGAAAAAACAATGGTCCGGTCGAGTTTCCGACTAGTTGCCCCACTATTAGGGCTTCTCACTGGAATATTCATGATCTCCACTTATTCTGCATTCAGAATTTTCAATCATGATCCAAATGGTTGTCAAATGTCTTGGAGTCGCCCCATCTATACGCGTATAGATGGCTTTACGTCGAGTGAGTCAAGAATGGGAAGCAAATACTCTCTTTATATGTATCGAGAAGGAGGCATTGATCCTGTGGATATTAGCATTTCTCCGAAAAACGTACCCGTATTATTTATCCCTGGTAACGCTGGTAGTTACAAACAAGGAAGATCAATCGCTTCGTATTGTGCCAAGAAAACGGCTGACATGAGAGGTCGTGAGGGTGACCGGGCTCCTAAGTTTGACTTTTTCCTAGCTGACTTTAAAGAAGATTTTACTGCTTTCCATGGTCGGACATTGTTGGATCAAGCCCAGTATTTGAATGATGCCATTGAATACATATTGTCTCTGTACGATAACGCCAGTAAGGGTGAGGTTGACGATGACAATGAGGATGAAGATCAAGTTGAAAAAGACAACAATTCTAGGTCTCCGCCTACGTCGGTGATAATTATTGGCCATTCAATGGGTGGAATCGTCGCCAGAACTCTCGTTACTTTGCCAAACTACATTCCCAATTCAATCAACACAATCATTACCTTATCAACCCCACATACACTGCCTCCACTCACTTTTGATAAAGACATCACGGTCATCTACGATAAGATCAATCAGTATTGGAGACGAGCGTTTGCAAAGGAAAAAACAGAATTAAATGCTCCACTCTCTGATGTATCGCTCATTTCCATCACAGGAGGTCAGAGTGATACCATGGTTCCTTCTGACTATACTGCAATATCATCCCTAGTACCCAAAACGCATGGTTTCACTGTGTTTTCTTCTTCTGTTCCATTTGTATGGACTGGTGTGGACCATTTAGCTATGGTGTGGTGTGCCCAATTACGCCAGGCAATCGGTGATGCATTGTTTGAGGTCGTCGATGATACAAAACCTCGTCGCACTATTCCCCTATCAAATAGAATGTCAGTATTTAGAAAATATCTCCTTTCTGGCTTTGAAGATAATAACTTGAGTACTGATGAATCTGAGTTGGTAATTACAAGAATAGTTATTGACTACTGGACCGGTGTAGCTAAACTTATTGATGTGCCAGATATTAATGGAAGACTAGCTATTGGACCATTAGCACCCAACAGTGCTGTATGGACGCCCAATTATCTAGAAGCAGATGCCCATGGCAAAAGCCCAACTCTTCTCTGTCGTTTGCCGAGGAATTTTAAAGATGCCTATATCACCAATATATCGTCAGAGTATCTAGATTGGTCTTCCCACTCCACCAATCCGAATGTAGAACTTTCAGTTCTGGAATGTGTCGACATCCATCATTATTCGTCCAAATTACCAATGATTACCGACTTGGCTGCCAAGTACCCCTTCGAATACGACGCCAATAACCCAACTCTATCTGTTAAACTTATTGATAACAATGCACGATTCCCGTTGATACTTCATGCCGTCAATAGAAACACTCAAAGCCATCTTACCATTGCACCATCAAATAAAGTTCTGGAAATCAAAGATGGGCTTCTAAGATTGGCTTTTGTTGGCAAGACTATTCGACTTTCTACCCCATTCACGCACATTTCTCTCAAAACTGTCGCCAGTAGTCTCATATCCTACAAAGTCAAAATTAACACGGCTCCAATCAGAAGCAGATGTGTTGCCACTCAGACCTATTTTTCTCCATTTATTCGTCAGTATATTGATGAACCATATGAATCTCGTCTTCATATCAATGCCCACAACAGACCGATAACAATTATAAACCATGGGGCAAGTCCATTTGTTCCTTATATACCACCGAGCTCCAACCTTCATCTACAAATTTTTACAACTCCTTTTCATTGTCCCGAGGCCGGATCTACTCTCTATACTCTGTCGCTATCAATCGATCTAGTAGCAAGTTTGGGAAACCTAGCAATACGGTATAGAACTCTTATCGCCAGTATTCCAATGGCCATAACGGCGTTCATACTCCTCTTGCAACTGAATACATACAATAGTAAAGGAGTTTTCATGGCATACGGTGATGCGTTAAATATATTTGTAAAGGGTCCTTTGATACTGCTATTATTAGCATTACAACTACTTTATTTTGCATTATCAAATTCATATGTGCGTAGTCTCTTCCTGATGTTGCAGATACCATCTGAACGAGACAATATTTCCGCTCTGAAAGAGTTTGACCCGAACTTTGTGCAGAATGATATTTTTTTGGGAATGTCAGAAACAAATTTATGGGGCATTGTACCCCTACTAGTTTTAGTATCGACAGGACTTTGCTATCTGGTACATGGCCTGTTGAAGTTGACATTTGAAAGGGTATCCGCTATTTTGTTGAGATTCAGACCAACAACGTACGATTCAGACTCAGATCTCACAACTAAAGAAAATGAAAGTAGTGCGAGTAGTGGCGGTGGTGGTAACGGCAGAGGGTTTAAAGCTGTATACCCTATCATTACTACAAGACGACGAAAGACTGTTCTCATAAGCGTCGTAGCTCTTATCATTCTATTCTTTGTTCCATATCAAATTGCATTGTTAGGAATATTCCTTCGACAACTCATCAACACTATTACTCTTTTCCGGAGAGTAAAAACCGGCTCCAACCCAAATCATAACGAGAGCAACACAATAAGCTCAATTTTATCATCCATCCGATTCAACAATAACATGTACAATTTCAACATGACAATTACAATAGTTCTTTTATGGGTGTCAGTCATTAATACCCCATTACTTATAATCTGGCTCCACAACCTGTCTTTGCAATGGTCTATTGCCTTTTCATCCCGCAACAATATCCTTTCAGTACTCCCTATCATTCTATTAGTACAGGAAATGGCGTCTGGGACAATGCTTCCAAGAATGTCGAGCCCTCTTCAAAGAATGTTTACAACTCTCATTCTATCTTACATTTCCCTATATGCCATTTTATACGGGTTCCTTCACACGTATATGTTACACCACCTCATCAACTACCTCTCTGCCTGGCTTCTTGTTGTCTATTTTGATGACCCTGGTGTCAGAAACAAAGTAGGCCGATTCCTGTCCTAACATATTATGTATTAATATAATTACTCGCTCCTCTGTTGCAGTAGCGGATACTGCCTCTAAGGACTGGGCTATGCCCGCTTCGTGGAGACCTATGAGCACCTTCTGCTCAGAAACCCCAGATCCCCCATATCGATCTGCATGGTCCATTTCAAACCAAACCCTTATCAAGATAAGCAAACCTTAACATATATAGGGTAAACACCTATCAGTAATAGTACTTATATATCTATATGTCATCGATCGAAAATAGCGTTTTTGCTGGAAAGGCTTTGAATGCTCCGAGTCCCTTGATCAAATTCCCATCCCATTCCAATCCCTTAGTTGAATTACCTGAGCTACCTTACAAAAAGTGACGCCGCATTGTACGGCGTTGTCCATCCTGCATGAAGACTCCTTTAACTTCCACGGCTTCTTAAGTCTGATACAGATCTTGTTCTACAGTGCCAATAAAAATAATACAATAAACAATGGCCCCTCCTGTTGATAAACGACGTGCCGATTTGGTTGTACCGTATGTATTAAAGATTTAAACCGGGTCTATTAAAGTTTGGACCTGAACTAACAACTGGCAGATACAGACATGTTCCTCAGAAAATTGAGGTTCCATCGTCGATGTTTTCTAGTACACTGCCATTAGCAGCTATGTTTCTCAGAAACAAGTAAGTATGAATCATCTAATATGCTATTGTCTGCTCTGGCTCAACTAACTGAAATAGAATCTTGTCATGGGCTGCTGTCTTTACTGCTCTTCAGGTGTTCTTGAACGAACCCACTGTTCGTCCTGCCGATGCACAGCCTGCTTGGCTCAGTGTCCTCACCTCTTTCATTGGTGTCATTACTTGTTATATGGATTTTGTCATGCCCAAGAAACCTCTTCCTGGCACACCACCAGCTTCTGCTTCGTCCTCCCCTTAAAACTGTAATTTACTTTGTCAATAAAATAAGCGATGTATACTCCCGAAGTTCGTGTCTCTTTCCCATCCGCCTCGTCAACGGAGTTTGGTCTGGGGCAGAGCCCAGCCACCGGAGGCAGCGCGAGACGCACAACACAGGATCATCACCAAGCGTACTAACAGCAGACATTAAATAGCATATATTTTAAAACTCTTCTTCAAACGGACATTCGAGGCTCTCATGGCCCTCTCGCTCGCATAAACCACACCACAATGAACGACCAGCAGCAGGATCGATTTTAGACGGACTTCTGTATATCGGCAGATCCTTATCAGTGGTCGTATTGGGGGATGTGGGATTGTCGTTGACATGGCCCTTTTCATGCTCATCATCATAGTTAATACGATTTTCAGAAGGAGGTACTAACTGAGGAGTGGTAGGCATGCTACCACTGGCAGTTCTGGACGAGGGTGAGGAGCGGAGTTTGAGAAGTTCAATTTCTTTTTCAAGTTCTGTTTCTCTGAATATTTTCGCTTCAATTACTGCTTCAAGTTTATCGACATCGTCCTGAAGTCTTTCACGAGTAGCTTTTTCTCGGTCGTACAGCGATTGAGTGGATTTCAGTTCTTCTTCTAGTTTGGAATTGGTGGGGTAGACAGACGATTCCTTTGCCTGTGCATCCTGTTCTTCTTTCTGATTTATCTCTTCTTCAAGATCTTTGATTCTACTCTCCAATAAAGCGACTTCTTCCGAACTTAGTTCATATCTTTCTTTATATGAATCTGCTTCATGGAGAGATGCTTTTAATTGTCTGATTTCTTGAGTGCTCGCTTCTACTATCGACTTATGCTGTGAAATCTCGTCACTCAAATTGTTATGCTTGGTTTTATATTCGTCAAGTTGGGATTTACTTTCTTCAAGTTCTTTAGATAGTTGTAGCTCTCTCTGCTTTGATTGCTCTAATTCTGTCTGCAAAGCTTGCTTGGCAACTCTCTCTTCTTGTAGTAAGTTCTCAAGTTGTTGAAGTGCTAACGACGAGCTACTCTCTTCGTCATCACTATTTTTAAGAATGTTTCGATAATGTTCTACACTTTCCGACGCTTCTTTAAGCTCCTGCTCCTTTTCAAGCAACTTATTCTCGATGTCCGCCAAATTAGACAACTGTTGGCGAGCGTTCTTCTCAGACTTTTGGGACATTTCCAATCCCTTTTCTAACGAGCTCACCATGTATTCCAATTCAATGATACGAGAATGAATGACTTCTGCTTGCCCCATATTATCCTTTAACATCTTTATTTCCGATTCATAGGCTTCGGTCGTTTCTTGCATATCCTGCTGAAGACTATCGATTGTCAGTCTGAACTCCTGGCGTTTCGTCTCAAACCCGGTTCTCAGGTTGTTGATTTTACGATCTCGTTCTTCAATAGTTCTCAGTAAGGTATCTATATCGTATGGTCCAGCAGAATCCTGTTGTTCTTGCGATTTGGCGAGCATTTGGAATTCATGAAGTGATTCTTCGACATCGCGAAGAAGTCGCGACTGCTCTTCAAGAAAGCGATCTTTTTCAGCAATTGTCAGTCTCGCGTCTTCCAGCTCTTTATTGAGATCGGCAACACGAGCATCATCCCCACCTGCTAATCGCAAAGGTCTGGCTGTTTCTGGACTTTTCAAAGAATTTTTAGATAAGTTGTTGTTTGAAGCAGCTGCTCGTCTGCCGCTCGCTTGTGGAGGAGACATAAAGAGAGCACCGTAATGAGTGGGCCCAGGCGTGCCGCCGTTGGTGGTGGCAGCAGTCGTGCCATTCTTTCTTGGAGTTGTAGGTACAGTGGGTACCAAAGACTGACGTTTGGCCAAAGAAGGTTTTCTAGATGGAGATGCTTGTAGATGCTGTTGTTGTTGTTGTGGATACTGTGTCTGTGTCTGCGGTTGTGGCGCCGGTCGCGCAATAGATCCTGGACCCATGCTTAATCGATTCCTAGTAATAGAGCCCGGAGGGGCGACACCCGAAATTGGAGGGCCAGAGTTTCTCAAACTAGATCCAATCAACTTTGAGTAAGTAATAAATAAGCCAGTATTTGGCTTGGAAGTAACAAAATATGGTATGCCATTAAAAGAACCACTATGTCTACCTTGCGATTCATATTCACCAACCAGTTCGACACCAGCATATTCACCGGGTTTTCCTTGTATTTTTCCAATGAATCTCAGGATGGCCTTTTGTCCTTCAGGTAGTGTTACATTATCCCCGATATTAATGCCAGTGGTACGAGTAAGGCCAGAGGGCCTAGGAGTACGCGGCGTCAATGGGGTAGTCATGATAGTGGATCAGGCTAATAGAAATAGTTGATACAGAATATATGCTGTAGAATGAACAATTTCTAATTCGCCTACTTCGACAACTTTTGTCCTCAACTTCTGTACTTTTAAAAGTAAACAAACAAAACTTATCGATAATTAGCGATCCTGTGAGTCGGCCTGCTAATAAATACGACAATAAATCCAGAGCTAAAGAATAATCAAAACCATACAATTGAAACTGAAACCTTGATCCAGCAGCAACCTATCCTGCTGTATTAATATGTGTGAACCAATCCAACCTTAACTTATATAACTCTTTTACCTCCGAACGCGCGTTCAAAGCGTAAATTGTTCGTGGTTCTGGGCTAGGGTTGTGGAGATAGTGTTAAGACAGGAGGAGATTAAAAAGGAGTAATTACAGTATAACGAGACACACGACACGGTTCGTCTCTGAGCAGAATAATGAAGGTATAATACAAGACTTTTGTGAATTCTTACTTTGGTCACTGTGCTGTGCTGCGCACAGTGAGATTCCTTCCCCCTGAAAACGCAACCTGTCAGACCATAACGCGCGGCCGTGTATCGCTAGATATCACGTGAATATCACCTGACCGATCACCGCACACCCTTGCCCACTGAAATTTGTAGACATCAGCTTGGATCACACCTTCGGTCCACCGCTAATCCAGTCAAGATGTCGCTTTTACTAGATCAAGCATTGGTTGAAGATGTACGTAGTAGGACTATCCCCTGATATATCTCCGGCTGCTGGTCTCTATCCAGACCCGGCCCAGCCGCCGGGAGCAGTGTCTCCTCCCCTCTCGAGTCTGTCTAACGGGACCACAAACAGGTCGCCAAATACTGCCCAGCGGCATTCCTCGACTACCACAAGTGCTTGCTCGGAGGAGATGCTTCCAAATGTATCGAACAACAACAGACACTGGCTAGCTGTGTGAAGACAGAAGTTCCTTCATTTGTCAAGATCCTGAAGGATTGCGCCGGTAAAATGAAAGCTTATGAAGACTGCGTACGAGAGAATCCCAACGTGCGATCAAAGTGCTTTGATTTGCTACAGGATATGAGGAAGTGCTCAGCTGATTCGCTCAAACTCAAAGAGCACGGCGAGTGAACACAATCGATATAGACATTAGACATGAATTGATATGTAAATAGATGCAACAGCAGAACTCTGCGAAAAAACAAAAACAACGACTAACAAACAAATTGAGCCCTGGTCTGGGCGCAGCCCAAGAAACCTAAATGTTACCAGCGACATGCAAACATAAAGCGTTAGTAATGAGAAAACATGCTTTGGCACTGTATCCAAGATGAATTAAACCATCCAAAACACCAACAAACACTCACCTCAAAACTATTAAAGCCCTACAAATATAAAAGAAAACCCACCAATGCCCCACCGAGAAAGGACTGGCATTGCCGCAAAGTAAACAAACCTTTTTTCGACCCAACAGGCGAACGAATAATCAGTTACCTTACAGGAGATGAACGAGCCATCATTGTCGTATCAACGACCCCGCTAAGTAAAGACTACCTATTACTGCCCATCAAGACGGCTTCTATTCCCTAAATCACATCAAAGGTTCTTGAACAGAAGACGTTCGGCAAGAGACGAAGAGTGTGTTTTTAAGTGGTTTCCGGAGTACCTAGCAAAGCTTTTTTAGGAGTGATCGAAAAGCAGCCACATAAAGATCATTTTGAAACCTCCAAATAAAGTAAGAAAAGGAAGTACAATAAAGAACATCCTTTAATTGATTCTACACATGCTTATGTGCCCGGATACAGCGATAAAACGCAGTTCCAGGCTCAAAGCTCAGACTGTAGGGGGTATAACTCGACACTACAAGTCAAAAGTATGGAATCCGGGTTTGAGAGTCAACCGAGCCATTGCCCACCAGATGGCATCACTAGTCCCACGGGAGAAAGATGAGCCATGGATGAGCGAGGTACTCGGATGTTGTGCTGAATATAAACAATATCCAAACAAACAATTCATCGTCTTAAACTTCCCGTCTTCCGGCTCCGTTCGCCTCCCTTCAAGTTGATCTAGAAAACTGACAGAAGCAAGCATGTTTCAGCAGCAATTACCGGGATCCAATCCAAAGAAGAGAAAAGAAAAATAATAACACCGCGTTCTCCAACCCCCTTTTTATACCCTGCCATCCGCTCGCGTTTGGTGAGGTGAACCCTAACCCATATTTTACTGACTGTCTCCCCTGGCGACTGAGCTCTGGCCAGCTTCGCTTAGAGGTTTTACGTAGAATCAGTTACGTGCTCTTCACGAAGTGGAGCTACGGACTGAGCCCGGAGGTAAAATGGGGAGTGTATACAGCCTGGCGAGGCAATCAATATAAGCCAACTATAGAGCTGAGGAACACCCACTCCTGGTACGTATCATTTTAAACAAAAAATCAATTGAAACATTGCAATACAGTAATGACTATCTTAGTATTTTCTATACACACGTTGTTGCGGATCCCTTAGATATACGGCTAAATCGGCTGACATATCTGGCCAGTAAAAACGGCGCTGTGAGTTCGCAAGAGTACGCTTAAGGCTGAAACCACCGTCGAACAAATGACGGTAGCACAAATCCATAGCATCCTTACGATAAACGGCGGGGACAACTAGTTGCTGTTCATTATTCGGCCCATGGCGATATAAGATTCCAGACTGCACAAAAAATGGTTCGGAAAGCTGCCTGAGGCGCTGTTGGCATTCAGAATCCTGTTTCTGGGCTGACATTATCTTCGACTCACTTTGAAAAGGATTCTGAAAGCCATCAAATGGCCTGTATTTTATACGTTCGCCAGCCTTGGGTTGCTGAATCTGATCTGGACTATGTGATGGCACTTCTGTTGCTAACCCCGCAGTTAATCTCTTAGAACGGTCTTGGATATTGAAGTCAAACGCGGAGAGGCTGTTCTTCCAGTGCTTTACCAGCCTATCATCAGATTTATCTGCCAAAAATCGGCGAACCGCCAAATGATCAGTAAAAATTGTAAAATGGGCAGCATATAGCAAATACCTCCGAAACTTTTTGCAAGCAACGACGGTCGCCAAAGTCTCTAATTCCCGATCCGCATAGTCTCGTTCGCGTATGGACAGCTCGCGACTGTAATATTCAACTACCACGGGATCATTATTTTTGTCTCGTTGAACCAGCATTGCTCCAATTCCGACTCGCGAAGCGCTTGTATGCAACTCGGTCCGCCTTTCAGAAATGAAGTGACCCAGGATGGGAGGAGAACCAGCAGCAATCCGCTTTAGTTGCTCAAATACTTTCCGCTGTTCGTCGTCCCATTCCAGACGACCATCTTGGTAGAACAATTTCCTCATAGGAGCCGTCAAGAGAGCGAAGTTTTTGATGTAATGACGCAGATAGGTAATGAGACAATAAAATGATTGCAAATCTTCCTTATTTTGGGGGAAAGGGTAATCACTAATCGATCGCATTTTAGCGGGATCAGGTTGAATGCCCGCAGAAGTAACTAGGTGAATACCCTCCGGCCTACGTATGTAAGCCAGAACTATATCAGGATCTTGCTCATACTCATACTCGCGATTATGTCCATGATCATACTCATGAGAAACTTCAAGTTCACCGCCACGCAATTCAATACTGCAGTCATAGACAATCCGAGCATAGGCGAGATCATGATAATATCCCGCGAGTGCTGGTGAGCTAAAAATCAACCAGTCGACTTCGGTTTCAAAATACACATCGTCATCGCTAAGTTCAGAAAGATCCCAAAGTTCTTCTTCAATAAGAGGCGGGTGGTTGTAACCCTGGCCTCGGGCACGCTGAGCGCTATTTGTTACCCAACTGACTTGGTTGGTGTTAGAATTCCTATTACGGCCACTAGTTCGATTATTAGTAAGGTTTCTATCACGGCCTCTAGCACGGTTGCTAGCACGGTTGCCAGTACGATTGTTGGTGCGATTTCCAGTAAGGTTACTTGTACGATCGTTAGTCCGGGTGTCAGTCTGATCTTCAGCACGGTTCTGTTCACCATCAGCAAGAACGTCAAAGCGGTTTTCAGTACGGCGGTTATTAGTCCGGTCGCCAGTACGATTACTAGTATAGTTTTCAGAACGGCTGTCAGTACGGCTTTGAACATCAGCACGGACATTAGCAACGTTTTCAGGACGGTTGCCAGCACGGTTGCCAGCACGATTACTAGTACGGGGTTCAGTCCGGTCGTCAGCACGGTTCTGGGCATTATCAGCAAGAACGTCAAATCGGTTTTCAGTACGGTTGCCACCGCGGTTACCAGTCTGGTTGCCAGTACGATTAGCAGGGTTTTCAGTACGGTTAAGAGCAAGGCTCAGAAAATCAGCAAAGGAATCAGGAAGGTCTTCAAGACGATTGCTGATATGATTACTAGTACGGTTTTCAGTACCGTTGTAGGTATGATTGTGAGCACGATTGTGAGCGCGGTTCTGAGCACGGTTCTCATCGCGGTTTTCAGTACGATTACCAGCACGGTTATCAGTCTCACTACGAAGACGATTACTAGTACGGCTCTCTGTACCGGTGTAAGTACGCTCATCAGTACCATTGTGAGCACGGTTACCAGTCCTGTTTGCAGTAGTACGGTTATGAGCACGGTCTTCAACACGGTCACCAGCAGGGCTTCCAGCAGGGCTTCCAGCAGGGCTTCCAGCACGGTTATCAGTACGATTATTATTACGGTTGCTAGCACGTTTGCGACTGAATTTTGGTATAGAGCTTAACAGATCGTTGACGCCCGAAGCCAGGTCTGCATTGGTCGCTGAAGGCTGAGCAGAAAGTCCTTTCAAAATATCTGACTGCACCATCCATTCAGGAAGAATGAGACGCTTCAAGACGGGTTCAGCCAACCAGTCACTTGGAAGCAACTCCACAATGGACAAGATCTTTTCCAGCTTTCTACGATTATCACCAATAACCTTTTTCTCTAGATAGGAGTACAGCGATCCATAAAAAGAGGTTTCGGAATCAAATCCAGAGAAGCGAAAAAAACTATCCGATTTCAGACAACTCCATGACCGGGGATAGGGAAAGCTCGACAGCTGATCTATAGACATTTTTTTCCCCAACTGCTGGAAGACTATCAAAACACAATCATCGAGACTGACCGATGAATCAAGTGAACGTATGAGTCGTTCGACCCTGATAAAAAATACTCTAATATCGTATAGAATAGAATCTCGATTCTCTTGGCTAAATTCTGGGTCGAACTCATAAAAGCTTCCCTTTTCGCTAAATTTCATGTTCAAATTAACGCAGAAAGATGGAGACAGATCGCACATAGCAGGAATGGGACCGGCCAATTGGGTAGCGGTATTAACTGAGTCGACTTCTGATAGCACATTGATGATATTTCGAAGTGTCTTTTCAAGTTCGTCAATCTTGTTAGTGACCTCAGAAGGGCTGTCAGCAGGACATTCCACCGGCCTTGCAAGAATGGCGGCGGAAAGTGCTAGCATCTGACCAATGGGTTCTGTACCACTGCCATCCCTCCCAGCGTCATTGTTTACAACATTGCTGGCTGGCATTGCCGAATTCTACTGGTTTGTGGCAATGTGTGTTATTGAGTTTTGTTAATCGTAAGAATTCTGAATTCACCTATGGCGTGGTCATTTATCTAGATAATGAGCCGCAGCCGTAGGGTAATCATACCAGGAACCCCTGATTGACACGGTTCCACTAGAGCTACATGCGAACTATGAGCTCAATGCGTTAACGACAACATCCGACATGAAGTGGCCTTCTAAGTTAACTTGGCGGCTGGAGGCGGCGTGGACAGAGGGCGGAGGGCGGAGGACGAGTTACTCCAGGAGCTTACAGCCGTGAACCTTACAGGGTTGGGGTACACAGCCAATATGAGTGGAAATATGACCCCTGAGATCACTCAGGGTCTATGGCAGACCCCATGTGCGAATGAAATATCCGGTCCATAACACGGCAAACATATACGGCTTTTATAAATATAGAAATGTGCGAGTGTTCTAATTAGCGAGATGAGGAGGTAGCAGGAAGTTGGCTATGGAGTTCTTGATATAGTATACATGTCCACAATTCCGACAAGTCATTGAACCCTCAGAAATCTGAGTCTGTTTTCAAAGTTAGAAAATGAGATTCCGTAGTCTGCCTCTGGTGGCTGGGCTCTGTCTATATCCGTGATATGCGGCAACTGGCAAAGCTGGGGACTACGAATCCTCCGCAAAGATGAGCACGACGGGACAGACCAGAGCCCAGCCACCGGAGGCAGAGAGAGGGGACAGTATCTGGAGATATGACAAGCACGTACCTCTAATAATAAGCTGTGGAGATCTTGCAGTAGTTGTTGGACCTCTGGGGACTCGGGGTCGTCGATTTCGGGCTTGGCTGCTGGTAAGCTGGTGTTGCCGAGGTCTTCTGCAACAGAGACGAGAGCGTCCCAGTCTAGTTTCGGAAGAAGATTGACGATTAGCTGGCCGTCAAAGTCCACTTCCTGTTGGATAAGTTCTACGTCGGAAAATTTAAGTGGGAATGCATCGCTGGATCTGCCGCAAGTGGCTACCGCACACTGCACAAAGTTGGTAGTAAGGAACTTCATGCTATATATAATAAAGGGAAGAAATAATGGAAGACAGAGAGAAACCTGAAAACTAATAGCACAATAATAAATAATTAGCAGTAGAAGTTGTAGCTCGATATTCCGATATAAATTTCACTCCATTATGACCCGCACGGCTGAATTTGTTTTCACCTGAGAAATTATCGGCCGGGTAAGAATATACGAGATAGCACTACAGAAAGATCACCTCACCCTCAATGAGCGAACCAAAGTAGTTTGAATCACGAAATCCATATATATCGACACACTCTTCGTTCAGAAAGGTAACTTGAGCAAAGCGAGCCACGGGTCTAGGCGGGCTTAACGGCCGTACACTGATCACCTCCTGCGCAGCAGGTTCCGATAAGGGTTCCGATAAGGGTTTGGAGAGTGAAACAAACGCGCTTGTATACCTGTGAGAAGACCCTGCACTATTTCTCTGGTCTTCAGTCATCACAAGCCTAATAACACAGAATGTACTACATCGAGAATTAACCTGTTCGCACTTAGTTTATCATCCAGTTGGCAGAGAAAAGAAAGGGAGAATGGCTAGTTTATTAGTGGTGGTCTACTTGGCGGTAGTGCGGCGTAGCCTAGGGCCCGCGCACGCGCGTTTTCTGTTAGTGAGCGGAAGAGGCAGCGATGGTGAAGGTGAATGAATAAAGTGGAATTCAGTTTCGTTGTCGACAGATATCTTTTTGTTTTCTGAGTCCCAGGGTGTGCGTTTTTTAATCGGCGCTAATTTGTTAACCCGCTCTCAGTACATCTCTTCGTTATATCCCCGCTGATTTTGCTGGCCATTTGACCTTTAATCGCTCTTTTCCACGACCCTTTCCACGACCCTCGTTTAGATCGATCACCTTTTCACAGCTTCGTATCTACCTCATTCATACATCGACGGCAACGACTGATTCCATGCCCCTCTCCGGCGTGATTGTGACGCTTTTCGGTGTGTCTTTCTGTCGGTGAGAATATTGTTTCCAAATGGCTCGTCACCAAGTGCGGTTCGGCATCAAGGCCCAGCTCAGTCTGTTTGTGTGTGTCGCTGCCATGTTCAGTCTAGGCGTTCTTTCTGTTGCTACGGTATGTGCATTTGATTACTGAGATCTGCCTCTGGAGGTTAGGCACTTCCCAGGCTCGTGGTCCTGTGCTGGCGTCGCTCCTGTGAGCTCTCAACGAAGTGGAGAGATTCTAGCCGTTGCGCAGCCGCCGGAGGCAAGCTCAGAACGAACCAAATTACTAACGAATTTGTGCAGTATGTCAGCAACCGGAGTCTGGTTCTGGATCTCAGAAGAGACAAATTGAAAGTCATTGCTCAAATGAAAGCAGCTCAGGTCACACAGGCCGTGGGCAGTCTCAACGGACAGACTATTCTGTTGAGTAGCAGGACATTTGTTCAGAATTTGTTGGCTACTTTTTATGCCACTGGAGCCGTTTCGCCGGATGATAGTAACCTCAAACAGGCAGAGCTATCGGTTGAATCGACTGACGATGTTATGTCGGCTGCATTGTATTCACTGAATTTAAAGCAAGTGGTCTCGATTCCTAGCATCACTATTCCGAATAATGTCACCTTCCCAGACGAATTATATCCGGCTACATTCATGTCGACGTCTGAGCTGTCAAATTACACCACCATAGATGAAAGCTATGTTTTGGGCCCTGTAAAGGTTGGCCATCGCTTTTACATGTCGTTTACAAGACTCGTGATGCAAAACACTGCCGATTTTACTTACAGAAACATTGCCAGTCCGGACAGCAGCTCTCCGAACCATGCCAATATCGGCTATATTACCGTGATAACGCGGGCGAAGCCCATTTTCAGCGTCATCAAAGACCCGAATGGCCTCGAATCGTCTGGCGACATGGCACTGGTTCAAATCCAAAGGGGAACCGCAGAGCTTGTTCCTAGCGATAATGGCAGCTTCGCCCTTGCTACATACGTTTTACCGACAACGTTTGCCCAAACTTTGTATAACACAACTTTCATAGTCGGTTCTTACAAAGAAGTTGGTCCGTTGGAAGGGTTTGCAGGGTCTTTCATTGATCAGCAGTCTGCTTTCGATCAGAGAAATTCCGGCGGTTACGCTCCTGCATGGGTATTCAATAAGAAATGGACTGTCATAATATACCAAGCTCATGGAGTTATTTATGCCCCACTGTATAAATTGAGAAACATGTTACTGATAGCAGTCTTTTCTATCGGGGTTGGTATGTTTATTGGCACGTTGTTACTCTCCAGTTGGGCAGTCAAACCAATATTGCGCCTTCAGTCTGCCACCGAACAATCAGCAAATAATGCTTCCAACTCCTCCTCATCCTGGTCTGACTCGAATAAGCGGAAACGAAACTGGTTAATGCCATGGGTATATTTTAGGAGGCGGAACGGCCCAGATTCATTGCATGGTTATTATGACAAGGATAAAACCGAAGGGTCGGACCACAACAACAGTGTTCAAAACTCTGCCAGATCTTGGTATGACACTATTCTAATAAAACTAAAAATTAAGAAACCGACCAATCAAGCTAGCATTTACGATCGTGGTGATGGCAATAGTTATGCATTAGAAAGACGATTATCTGCTACGTCAACAGGGTTTCGGATCCCTGAAAAAGTTAGCACTCGTCGTAAAATCAAAGATGAGCTGACGGATTTAACAGAAAAATTTAATGAAATGACTGATGAACTCCGAAAACAATATTCCATTCTTGAAGAAAGAGTCATTGAGCGAACGAGGGAGATTGAAAGTGCAAGATTAAGCGCCGAAACCGCCAACGAAGCTAAATCATTGTTCATTGCTAACATAACTCATGAATTGAGAACCCCATTAAATGGTATTCTTGGAATGACTGCTGTTTCAATGGATGAACAAGATCCGAAAAAAATTCAGGAGTCGCTCAAAGTGATTTTCAAGTCTGGTGAGCTATTATTGCATTTACTAACTCAATTGCTGACATTTTCGAAAAACCAGGTCGGTAATATTGACCTGGAAGAGAAGGAATTCATGATCCCCGAGGTCTTAACACAATTGAATGCTATTTTCGGCGAACAGAGCAAAACTGCCCAAATTGACTTATCCATTGTCTGTGTAACAGAAGGCTTGTCAGATCTCGTCTTTTATGGAGACATCAATCGAATTTTGCAGATCGTTATTAATCTTATATCCAACAGTCTCAAGTTCACCCCTGAAGGGGGCAGTGTTAATGTGACTGTGTCTGGGATAATGAGTCCATATGTTCGTGATTCGGTAGCAGAGGAATCTGGTAGAAGTACCAAATCACATATATCCTCAGTGTCTTGTTCAACGTCGCCTCTCGCAACCCGTAGACACTCTTCTCACGATAGAATACCCAAAAGGTATCCTAGCGAACTGCAATCGGATAGTTCAGGCAAGTTGGTTGGGAGTACATTTACAAAAGACAGTTCTTCCATTGAATCTGAAGTGACCACCAACCAAGACTATGATGTTGATCCCACCTACCGAAAACACAAACACACCAACAGCGTTGATGAATGTAAAACTAGTACTAAAGAAGTACATACCGATATACAACTTCTTGCGCATGATACAAGTAATATCACAGACGACGAGACTGCTACAATCATATTCCAAGTCAGTGATACTGGCCCAGGGATTGCTCCGCATATGCAGGGACGTATTTTTGAAGCGTTTGTGCAGGGAGATTTAGCATTGTCACAAAGACAAGGAGGTGCTGGTCTAGGTCTTTCTATTTGTCGTCAGCTGGCTACGTTGATGGGTGGCACTGTTGAGCTGTCTTCAGAACTAGGTAAAGGATCGACTTTTACGTTCAAAGTTCCTTTGCATGTAGTGAAGGATGGATCAAAGTATGTGTTTGCAGATTTGTCGACTGTCAAGGATTGGCCCGAATATGAAGTGTACAATTTCGACACCATTGAGCGAAGAGCCGAAGAGGCAGTGGAGGACGTTAATTCTAGAATGGTTAGGTGGTCGGTCTCTAATCCAGCCAATGCTACAACAACCAATGGCGGCATCGCCGGTCCTCCCGACAATGGGGACCTTCCTCCTGCAACATCGCGAGTCTCATCAACCAACTCCATCCTTTCTTCACATCTGTCTGCACAGAATACGCGGTCATTGGAATCAAACTCTGAGTCAGGTGATCGGAAAGATATCCCCAGACGCCCGCCAATTTCGAGAAGCGTTTCTCATAGGAGCCGAGAAGACGAAAAGAAAATCAATTTCCCCGTGTCGGTTCTTGTTGCTGAAGATAACAAGGTGAACCAAGAGGTTATGGTGCGCATGCTGAAATTGGAGGGGATTGAAAACATTACAATTGCAAACGATGGACTTGAGGCGATAGCAAAACTCACTGCTGCATTAAAAGAGTCAGAGAACGGCTACGACATCATATTCATGGACGTTCAAATGCCCAACCTCGATGGTATTGAGGCAACTCGCAATATACGCAATGACATGCAGTTCACCGGCCCTATAGTAGCAGTGTCTGCTTTTGCCGATTCTTCTAACATCGACGACTGTCTAGGCGCAGGCATGAACCATTTCCTAGCCAAACCGCTGCGGCGACCTCATCTACATCGCTTGTTGCTAAGTGTTCTTATAAAAGACGAACAAGAGGATATTGCCACTAAGGAAGGGAGTTTAAATGTGTAACCTTATTTATTTATTGATACAAACCTATTATCACGCTTGTCACGCTTGTTGCCTCTGGCGGCCAGAGCGCTTCACGAGCACAACGTCTCCGGACAATGCAATGCCCGTACGTCAGAGACAGAGAGGACGAGTTCGTACAGAGGACCTAACTATGTAACACAGTTTATCTTATCAGTAAGCTCGATAGGTTCGGTTTGTCAGATAGCGCGAATGTCTTAGTAGTAATAGTACTAGTAGTAAAGCAGCTCAAGCGCGGAGCAGTGCGGCTCAGAGAGGTACGCGGAGGTACGAGCGGCCAAACCGTTGAGCCCCCTGTTGCAACCCATTGCAAGTGAAAAATGACGAATTTCACGTGGAAAGACCTGCTCCCTGTACTCTTCCTTGTCTGTAGCTTATGGCATTGCATTTCATTTCACTTATTCATTTATAAGATCTGTTTGTGCGAGGCTTATTGTCCAGTGCTTGGTCAGCTACAGGCAAGCACGCAAAAGCTGCAATTAGTGCCGCTTATAGGCTTATGCTTTTGATTATGCTTATGCCCGCTTGGCCCATTGAAACTTTAACCTAAAGTGCAGAGCTATACTATAAATGAGCGATCTACAGAAGTTAGATTTCTAATAATCTAAGCTTCTTATCGCTTCCTTGCATGAAGAAAAATCTTAGGTAAGATATAGCTAAGACATAATAACTAAGCGCCAAGAAACGCGGCGATTTGGTACGCGGACCAGGATGATGGCTTAGCCTCTTAGAAGATCAATTTCAGCTTCGCGGAAGAATTTCAAATATTATAAATATGTAGCCAATTCTTCAACTTTGTCGGGCAGACCAAATAAGAACAGTTTGTAGTCATCTGATAAATACCAACTATATTCTATTCATTGTTATCAACTATCAAAATGACATACCTCGACACTTTTAGAAATACTATTTTTGTTGACTTCTTGGAAGCAACAGGCTTGGTAACGCTTGAAAGCCACTTCATCCCTCAACCTCCTAAACAAGTCACAAGAATCGTTTTAGCTAAAGATGAGGGAAGTGACAGTGATACTGAGCCAATTACTTTTACTGATGCTGAAATGGCGATTGGTGATGAGAAGAAGGAAGATGAAGAGGGATATGCTGACGACACGAATTCCTTGGTTGCCAGTGATCCTTTCCTTGTTGACTGGAATGGCCCTGATGATCCTGAAAACCCCCAGAATTGGAAAACTTGGAGAAAGAGTTTGACTGTTGTTCAAATTATGCTTTTGACTTGTGCCACTTATATGGGCTCTTCTATCTATACGCCTGGGCAAAATGAGATTCAAGAACAGTTTGGGGTTGGCCATGTAGCTGCCACTGTAAATCTTTCTATATACGTATTGGGTTACGGTCTTGGTCCTATGATCTTCTCTCCTCTGTCTGAGGAAGTGAAGATTGGTCGAAACAATATTTATTTGATCACTTTGTTTCTTTTCTTTATCTTTCAGATCCCTGCTGCTTTGGCTACTAATATTGGCGGTTTGATTGTTGTTAGATTCATTACTGGCTTTTTATCGAGTCCTGCTATCTCTACTGGAGGTGCTACTCTCGGTGACGTTATCTCTCTCGACTACTTGCCCCAGTTTATTGGTCTATGGGCGGTTGGTGCAGTGGCTGCTCCCGCTCTTGCTCCTTTACTGGGTGCCGCAATGGTAGCTGCCAAGGATTGGAGATATACTTTTTGGTTACTTATGATCATCTGTGCCTTTACATTTTTGATCATGTCGTTCTTTTTCTCCGAAACTCTTCATACCAATATTCTCCATCGTCGTGCCAATCGAATCCGTAAAGAAACTGGAGATGATCGTTATTATACTCTTGCTGAGCTTGCTCAACAGAATAAAGATTCGGTTTCCTCTATTAAAGAGAGTCTTTATCGTCCTCTAGTATTGATTGCCTCTGAACCCGGTGTATTAGCTATCGACGCCTACATTGCCCTTGTGTATGGCTGCTTCTACCTTTTCTTTGAAGCTTTCCCTATTGTTTTTGTTGGAATCTATAATTTTACCGTTGTCCAGTTGGGTTTGGCATATCTTGGCTTCTGTGTCGGCTGTATTATTGCATATGGAGTTCTGTTGGTATTCATGGTTGTTATTGTCAAGCCTAGGCTGATTGCTGGAAAATTCGTTCCTGAACACTTTTTGATTCTTGCGATGTGGGTTTGTTTATTGTTGCCATTTGCATTGTTCTTCTTTGGATGGACTGCAAAGATTCATTGGATTTTGCCAATTATTTCTGAAGTTTTCTTTGTTATTGGTGCCTTCAATCTTTTCCAGTGTGCTTTTGGTTATCTTGCCAGAAGTTACCCTCGTTATATCGCTTCCGTCTTTGCTGGTAATGCCTTAGTCCGATCTACTTTTGCCAGTGCGTTTCCATTGTTTGGAAAGGCCATGTACGATGGATTAGCTGTTGAGGGATACCCAGTTGCTTGGGGTTCTAGTTTAGTTGGCTTTGTTATGTTGGCCATGGCTGCTATTCCCTTTGTTCTTTACAAATATGGGCCTGCTCTTCGAGGAAGATCAAAGTATGCTAATTAGAACATACTAATATTATTTATTTATTGATAGATTTGCATTACCGCTCATTTTATTTATTTTATATAGAAATAAAAAATTAACAACATAAATGCGTGTCAACAGAATCTGCAGAAGTACGCCCTACCAGCCTCCTGATTAGCCGTGCGAGGTCAATATTCACCTACAACTAGCTTCCGTTTAGTCCTCCTACTCCACCGCCACCTGGAAGATGTCCCTTTATGAAGGGTTGGACAACAACGATAATGGCACGAATAAAGAAAGAGGATTATCACTGTATGACATCTTGGAATCAGAGGATAAGGAATCTCAAAACAGATCAGATCAAGTATCTGCTGTGAAAAATGATGAAGATATAAAATCAAGTGGTTCGTAATCGTAGGGGTTATGCTTTATTGCATGTTTTGGAAGGATGAAAGATGGAAATTGTTTATTAACTTAGATTTGAAGCATTAAGATTTCGTCCTGTTAAGAGAGTAGCTAGTAAGAAGAGCAGGGTTACTGTAAAAGAAGAAGGAGTCGGCTATGAGTCGTCCGAACAACTTCGAGTACCGTCGAATGACGAGAAAGATTTATCAATACATAGAGGGAACGAGGAAGGACACGTAGAATCAGATATAGTGGAGAGCGAACCAGCTCCTCAGTTGGTTTATTTTGCCAATCCAACTGTCAACCTGAACCACAGGCAGACTGACTACTCTAAACTGTCTGAGGTAAAGACCGAGAGACAAGAGGAAGAAGACATCAGATTGTCAGATATAGTTGAGAAAGGGCCCTCTTCTCAAATACCATGCTTCGAACAGCCAACGTTTAAACAGAATTATGATTATAAACATCAAGACTATCATTCAAAATGGACAGATAATTACGATCCATTGAAGCCAAACAGGTATGAAGATTTTGTGAACAGCGAGGAAAAAGATGCCGAAGATGAAGATTGGTTAGAGTATTTGAAAAATCTACGGAATAAAAGGGACAATGAGAGGGAGGGAAATGTTAGATATGGCCTCGATTATGATATTAGTAACGAGATAGACGATAAGGCCCAGACTGACGGAGAAGAAATAGAAGAAGAGGACGAGGATGAAGATGGGGCTGACGAAGATGAACCAGAAATACAAGAAGGCATTAATGATAACAATGGTGGTACATCAAAGCCACCTTTTCAGACAACAGAAAAATCGTTCGCTGCCGGGTTACTAAGAAAATATGGCTGGATACCGGGCAAGGGCCTAGGTAAGTCATCAAGTGGTATAGTCAGACCTCTTTTGTTCATTGCTAGCAAGAAACGGCCAGGATCAGGAAGAATAGTCCAAGAGAGACCCCGCAAAAAGTCCAGAAAGTCCAGAAAGAATGTTTCATAGCGAAAAAAAGGCCAAAATCAGTCGTTAGTTTACAATTGGCTCTGTTAATAGCGCGCATCGCTTCATGGCAACGCGGGCTCATTTATTTATCTAGTTATTTATTGTTAATTTATTCATATGTACATTAGAAGCCAGTTTTACTACGAACCAACATACCAAGATCATAAAACTCAAGTTGACTCTTTCTAACAAAATAAAGCCACCAGTTTTTAGCCTCGGCTACAGCCCGACTAAAACTCCATTGTCCCTTGAATTGCCTGCTTATATTTTCTCGGCCTTCATAATATACAGTTCTTGCACAATACGTAGCCATAATCAAAAAAGTTCTTTCCGGCCCGAGCGGACTAGCCAGCTTTTCATCCAGATATCGAGTTAAATCGTTTGTTTTAAGAATCAACAAGACAATCCTCGGCATGGAATGCAGTAATACCATGATCTGGCTAAGCAGCCCACCTTCAGCTATAGCATTAGCCATATGCTTAATTTCATCTTCTCCTCTTTTGGAAATAACGTTCTTGGTCGCATTATCAAAATCTCTGCCTGTAATAGCGGCCGAAAAAAGCTTGAAATTATTTTCATCAACACCAGCAAATTCTTTTGCATAGAATCTCATTTTCTTTTCGTCTCCATCAAGAAGAGCTAACCAGAAATGGGCGTAACTCCTTCTCAGATCAGTAGGAACGTCTCTGTATAAGCCATGGTCATAGAGAATGATTTCAAAGTTATGTTTACTATTCTTGCCATTATATGGGACGAGTGATAGGTTTCCGGGATGGGGATCGCAGTGGAGGCCTACCCCAGGAGTAAAGATCATGTTGTTGAAAATATGCGATAAACAACTGCTCACCTCACTAGCAGAGATATTGTTCTTTTTCAAATATTCCTTGTCATCCAATCTGCCTCCCTGAAGGAACTCCATTATGAGAATTCGTTTCTGCGCAGAAATGACAGTGGGGATTCGCAAGGCAGTCACATTGTAGAAATTCTTGAAATATTCCTTGGTATTCATTGCATTCTTAGCTTCTTCTCGGAAATCCAGTTCAACAAAGATCGATGTCTGTAATTCATCCCCTAACCAAGACAGTGGATATTCTGGGAAAAAATAGTCAATCATTGAAAATACTACTCTTGTCATCAAAACATCCAAGGGAACAAACTCTTGTAGTGAAGGATGTTGGACTTTGACAGCTACTTGCTGTCCATTTTCACGGAGCGTGGCTTTATGAACTTGGGCTAAGGAAGCAGTGCCTAGCGGTTCCGAATCAAACGAAACGAATAAATCATCCAAAGAAGTTTTACCATTGGAGTCTTTTAAAAACATTTCTCGAATAGACTCCATTGAAGACTCTGGACATTGGTCTTGTAACGGGATCATAGTCGAGGTCCATTCTTCGGGGAAGATATACGTTAGAGCAGCCAAATGTTGTCCTAATTTGATGAAGATGCCAGCGTTTTTTTCAATAGCTTTGCGAGTGATTAAAGCGCATTTCTTGTGGCATTCAGATAATGCCTTTAAATATTCTTCATTAGAAGAGTATTGCTGGTTTAGAGTAGACCGATAGGCCCTAAAGCATTGGACGCATGCTTTTGTGACGGTGGAAATACGTTTACCAGCTAAGACGGCATGATGTACTCCTGTAGAGAATCTATCGTTGGTGTTATATAAGAGTGTGATGGTGACAATTCCGCCGGTCACGACAAACAAAGTTTTTCTCTTAGAAGTGGTATTACGATCGCTTCTGCTGTCAGATCTATCTTCGGAACTCATAGTATCAGTTTGAGTGGTACCTTTAGCTGTTGTCGGGATTTTTTTGTTTCTATGAATAGACGGAGCTGCATTACTTCCAACTTCTCGTATCGTGTCGCCGCGAAATAGTCTGAAGCCATCACTTTCATTTCGTAAACCAACGGTTGTTGGACGGATACCAAACGAATTGACTCCTGCTCTACTGAAAGAGTACAAATGCCGAGATAAACGGATCATATTTGATGAGCGACTGTTCGCTTCGCTCTCTTTTTTCTATTTACTCCGTAGCTATGCCTCTTTTTTTTGACAGTTCTAGTTTATTTTTGATTCCCGACTTACCCCTGGAGATTCACGCGCTATATATAATAAGAAAAAGCACGTGAAAAGCCGTGTCGCCTACGGCTTTATCCGATTCCGAGGGAAGAAAATGTAGTAATGGGGTAAACACCAATATTGAGTGTTGCAAATAACTGTTTTAGCAAACAAAACATTTGAGAGGAAATGATTTTTGTTCTCTTATATTTCAGAGAGGGTGTAAGTTTTTATTCTGTAAGAATCTTTAACCAAACGTAGTGGTCATTAGGAACATAGAGGTCGAGGAGAGAGGTCATCATACAAGCTACAACCTTCTAACCCTGGTATCTGCGTCCTGCCTGAGCTGGTAGGCCATTAGACGTACTTCTAAACATCGATTCAGAGACTATAACTAAAAACTAAGCGAGTACGCCATCGCAATCGGACCCCCTGAATTCGGTACAACAGTGTAAGGCTGTGCGACGCAGGGCGTGTACTTTTATGTCGATCTTTCCTGCCAGTTGGCCCAGCCTTAACAATACGTACGACAACAGGCAATTATCAAACTCAATTGGGGTAACACTTTCGAGGCCGACCTACTTTCAAAATGGCAGAGGCAAGTGAAGGTGAAGAACAGAAGTCCAGTAGTGGAGTATCATATGCATCTGAATCTGACCACAAAGACTTACAATTACATGGAACGGCCGCCAATTCGTCTACGCCATCTGATAGCCACCTTGGAACTGATCCTGCTAGTATCAGGCCCAAAAATCCTTATCTATCCAGACTATTCAAATTATTTTTTGGACTAGGGGTGGTATTAGTCCTGCTATCTGTAATAACAAACTGCCAGAATCGAGGAGCTCAATATTTCTATGGATCATCTCCAGCTACAGTGGCAGCTCCAATTGAGACATTCAGAAGAGTCTTGGACCTGACTTATCTGCCAGGAGCACCAATTGAAGAGAAAAATAGGACACAGATAGGCGTGGAAAATGCCACCCTATTTATGCTTGTGCGGAATTTTGAAGTTCAAGATGCTCTTGACTCCATCCGACAGGTTGAAGATAGATTCAACCGAAATTATAGATACCCATGGGTGTTCCTGAACGACGACGATTTCACTGAAGAGGTAAGCTATCTGATATTGACTAGGGGCTGGGCTCCGTCCGAACCTGTAGCTCCAGAGGTTTATTCGTTTTGCGAGATCTTTGACTATTCTGGGACCTGTTCTAACCTATATCCAGTTCATCAGATTAACATCTGGTCTAGTATCCGGAAAAGCCGTGTATGGAAAAGTTCCTCATGAACATTGGTCTGTTCCAGACCATATTAACAGTACGCTAATGAAACAGAGAATGGAGGCAATGGAAGCCAATAATATCATTTATGGAGGAAGCCTTTCTTATCGAAATATGTGCAGGTTTAATTCCGGCTTCTTTTTCCGCCACCCACTAATGTTGGAGTACGATTGGTACTGGAGAGTAGAGCCAGGAGTTCGTTATTACTGTGACCAAAGATAGTGAGTATGACTTCCTTTTTCCAGGCCTTTCGCTTGCTTGACTCGTTTTCTAACTTTTAACCTTTACCAGTGACCCCTTTACGTTTCTGAAAAACAATAATAAAAAGTACGGGTTCGTAATAACAATCTACGAATATATTGAAACCGTTCCTACTCTTTGGAATACATCGAAATCGTTTTTAGACGCTAATCCAGAGTGTATTGCATCGGAAAATGCCCTCAACTTTATCACCGACAACACACGTCTCCGGCCAAACGACATTGTAATGAATACAAATGGAAGTGAATATAACCTCTGCCATTTCTGGAGCAATTTCGAAATTGCTGATCTCAACTTCTTCCGCAGCCAAGCTTATCTCGACTATTTTGAACATTTAGACAAGTCAGGAGGCTTTTTCTACGAAAGATGGGGCGACGCTCCAGTACACACCATAGCATTAACTGCCATGCTCAATCGGACTCAGATCCACCATTTCTCCGACATTGGCTATAAGTATGTACCCCTGTCTCCATGTCCAGCTCTACCTACGCTGGCTGGGCAAGCTTCGCCCAGATGCTGTCACTCCAGACCAAGTTTTGGAGCAACGAGCGAAGGCGTGACCCTTGACAGCAGTGACTAACAGTACACAGACATCTGCCTTATTTCAGATGCCCCTATGACGAATCTTCTTATTCGTCTGGAAGATGCGTTTGTAACGAGTTCCGGGCGGATATTGCCGACCTACAACCATTTTCATGTTTACCTAAATGGTGGTATCATGCAGGGAAACAGTTTATGTTTAACTTTACCGACGTGGCAATGGCATAAACAGCATCATTAGAAAAGTAAACCGCTACTAAAATACATAAAACAAACAAACGGAACGAAACGCAACATACAGCAAATATAAGATATATATATATATATATTTGGAAAAACTCGCACAACTTTTTTTTATCCGAACCGACGAAGCTGTTGATACTGTTAGAATCAAGCCATACTTCTATTACAAGTAGGCGGCTAGACAGCCCAGATCAAAAATGTCTCGAGCTTCACTTGAGTAAGGCAAGCATCGCAAACAGCCGTCATAACTCATAGCAAGCGTAGAAAGCCAAATATACCCGCAGAAGACAATGTCCAGACCGTAATCTCGCGAGGGCCAAGCATCAACAAAACCTCCGTGATACAGAGCAACGGGGCTGGGCAGAGCCCAGCCGCGGCCCTGAGCTTTAATGGGGCTGGGGAAATAAATACTCACATGATCCAATAGCACTTGTAGCTCCTCATCTGTTCGTTTGTTCGCCAAACTGGCAATCAATGTTTTTGCTTCATCTGCTTCATCGCATGCTAAAGAGCCTAATTGAGCAATCTCAAAAGGATGCAAATCGGCATTATCTGAAGACTTGAGAAGATGCTCTACGGCCGATACCGTTTGTTCATTTCTGAACCGCGCAAACACGGAAAGATATTCCTGCGTTTTACGTAGAACCCAGCACAGGTTTGTTAGACCACAGACAGATGCTTTTGTGTTTGTCCGACATCTGGAAGGTCCTGAGACCCAGCTGCGTCCTCTCACACAACTTGACCGCTCTTGGCGAAGCGAAGAGCACAAGCTAACGGATCGATCAGAGCTCAGCAGCCGAAATCACAGTCAAAGACACGACCAGGTATAGCAAAGACGAATATTGGGTGGGTAACTTACTCGTTTGAATTTGAGAAATCCTCTTCTTCATCATCGTCATTATTGTCTAGATCTTCGTCGATATTCGCGCCACTGGCCTCTTTTCTTCTCTGTTTTAACGCAGCATTGATTAATAACCTTGTCTCCGAGAGGTTTAATGTAATCAATGGAGTCTCTAATCCTTCATGAGTAATTTGTTTGATATCGAACTCAGGTCCTAATTTCAGCTGAGATGCATCTTCTTCTTCTATAACATTCTGTGTTGGTCTGCGACGTCTCTGTTGTATAGTCGAAGTGGAAATATTCATTATTTAGGAAAATGGGTCGAATGAAAAACAGATGAATAAATCCCACTTGATGATGAAAAAGTGTCGCCAATTTCAATAGATATTGTGTGTATGAAGTGATCATTTGGTGAATTAGGAAGGCAGGGTAAGCGCTGATGCGCGTCAGCGGCATGGAGATAGTAGATTTATAGCGGGCCTGCCCGGGGATTGAGATTGAATAGTGCATGGAAGAAACACCCTGTCTGAGAGTTTGCCGAAGGAAAGAGCGAGTGTGTGTCTACATAATGTCATCATCCATCTATTTAGCGGCTACGTAGGGCCATATTGAACCCGTAAATGGTAATGGTGCATGTAACTGGTACCAAGCGACAGGGCTGATCTCTCCAAACCCCAACCCCAATCTGATAGAGGTTCGATAAGGATCTCTCTCCGCATTCTCACCGTCTTGTAGATACATACATCTATGTCACCTGAGCACACTCTCTTTAATATCGTTTATCATTGTATCTGTACATTGTATCTGTCAATTTAAGCCAAATGTTGAAGTTGTTATTTCTTCAATTGTTGCTGTTTCTCTTCTCACCGCTGCTGATTGCCCAAGTCGAGTGTATCCCGATTTCCATTCGCCCAGTTGTCCTCTGGCATGGTTTAGGCGATACATATGATTCTCCTGGTATGGAGAAAAGTGTACGAATCATTGAAGAAGCGCATCCCGGTATCTTCATCCACAGTGTTTTTCTCGATGAGAGTCCGTCTTCTGACCAAGAGAAATCCTTCTTTGGAGATATTAACGAAGAAGTGAGTGTCCTATAGAGCCTCTTCTATGTCCCCGATATCCGGGCTCTGCCCGGGCCCGTTAGTAAATACAGCAGGATTAGGATCACGGGATAGTGACAAAAACTGGGGTAACGTACTAATCATATCGGTCAGTTGGAATTTGTTAGTAAACAGCTTGCATCTATTCCAGAATTGGCGCATGGGTTTGATGCCGTTGGATTTTCGCAAGGAGGTCTTTTTTTAAGGGCATACGCCGAGCGCTACAATGATCCACCTGTGAAGAAGCTGATTACTTATGGCTCTCCCCATAACGGTAGGTCCCCTGGTCTGCCTCCGGACCTATACTCACTCGCGAGCGACTTAGTCTTCTGGACCTAACTTTGTTTCAGGTATTGCGGACCTGCCTCCTTGTGGCAAGACCGACTTTCTGTGTAAAAGCAGAAATGACTTTCTGCGGGCTCAGGTGTGGAGTCATTATGCACAAACGCATGTTGTAGCGGCCCAATATTTCAGAGTCAGTACAAGCATCCTCTTAAGGTAGAGCTGGAAACTAACAGTGAAAATAGAACCCCGACCAGCTCGATGTATACCTCAATCACTCACGTTTTCTTGCTGATGTTAATAATGAGAGAACTGAGCGGAATGCAACTTATGCCGTGAACCTAAGTAGCCTGGATCAACTGGTGTTGATCCTGTTTTCGCAGGACGACACAGTAGTGCCTAAAGAAAGTGCGGTAAGTCTAATTTTGGCAGTCCAGCCGTCGAAAGCGCAAGGGGCCATTCTAACTTAAAAACTATAGTGGTTCCAAGAGTTCAATCGTACATCGGGCAAAGTCACACCCTTGGAATCGAGGGACTTGTATATTGAAGATTGGCTCGGGCTAAAGAAACTGGGGAATAGTGGGAAGATTGACTATTTAGAGGTTGATGGGGTCCATATGCACATTCCTGACTCCCAGTTGAAGGCCGTGGCCCAGACGTATCTGGGAAGCATCGATTTTCCTTTTACGTTCCAGTCTGCGACTGACAACATGGTATAGTGTGGAAAGTGCACAGGATTTCCTGATGTGAGGTCCTATTATTATTTATTACTTGTCTTTATTTTTACTGGGGTTTTTATCTACGCTTTTTACGTATTACAACTGTATTGTATTCTAATTCTCTGTAATAAAACTATTCTTCTACCTGATTTTTAGTATGTGCTCTGAGTCGTGCTACTTCAGGCCCATCTAAAGAAATGACCTTTACGCCATGCGCTTCTAATTCTTTTGCTGTTTCAGCATCCTTTTCGGGATTCACAGCCTTTGTGGCCTCCCTAATAACGTATGTAGTGAACCCTTTACTGGCAGAGTCAATAGCTGTGTGGAAGACACAGAAATCAAATGCAAGCCCAACTATAAATACATCCGTGGCATGGCTCTGGCGTAGAATCTCCTCTAAATAGGTATGATCAATACCCCAAGCATCCTGGAACGCAGAATAATATTCTCTGTCTTCAAGTAACCCCTTTTTCACGACACTCAAAACCTTCTCGCCGTCCAATTGGTCTGAGAACTGCGAGCCCCAGGTATCCTGGACACAGTGATCTGGCCATAGAGTGAATTCACGCTTCTTATGGAAAAATGAGCGCGTAGGGTGAGCGAGCAACTTTGTACTGAACGGCTGCGCATTCTCATGATTAGAGGCAAATGAAATGTGAGTTTGAGGGTGCCAGTCTAACGAAGCGGCAATAGTATTCCAAGCAGGCAGTGCCATTAACTGATTGATGACAGGAATGATATCTCTGCCGTCTTTGACAGCCAGTGCACCACTGGGAGGAAGAAAATCCTCCTGGACGTCGACGACGATTAGTGCTGGTCTGTAGGGGTCTGCTGATACCATGATAATAGTAATAGTAATTGCAAGATAAAATTTTTATTACTGAAAAAATACAGAACCACAGGATTTACTTGCGTACTTATATACTATCTTATCTTGATAAGGGTTGATGTAGATTTACTCAGCCGGGTGAATAGTCATGTCGATCATTGCGATAACTGATGGTAAATAGAGGGGTAAGTAGCGATGAGAATTCTGACACCGGAGCGGGCTATCTGCTGAGTACCGTATCCGTAGATCGGAGTTTGTATCTAACAACTGAGAGTTTTATAAGAGTCGTAGTCTTCTCGCTCCTCAGGCCACATTCCCAGAGCCAACGGGCCGGCCGCTTGGGAAGAATCCGGGGACAGTCCGGGGAAGTCTGGAAATATACGTGAGGGGTAGTGCCGTAGAGTCGGAATTGGTCTGCTTCGGGACGGAGGACCGGGCCTTCAATGGTTAATTGAATCACCGGTTCGAGCTGCTGCGGTACAATAGGCCACGGGGTTTCACACGCTATGTTTGGCACAGGTCAGTGATAATTCCGCAGTTTCTACAAGTTTCTTTTATTGGTAAGATTTTTGATAACAAAACATTTTCGCACAGTTCTGCCCACAATGTCTGTTCCAGTAGAAATAAATTTTTTGTAAAAAAAAAAATTATATGAGAGTTCGCCAAACTCATGAACTACATTAACTGGAGTAGATTGAAAAAATGTATCCAAGTCACGTGCACAGGATTTTTCGCATGCAAATCAAATCATGAAATCTTCACGCTCAGTTCGCTTGCAGAGCTTATAGCTTATAGATACTAATGATTGATTTGGATCAATATTGCAGAAAGGACCGTGATAGCTACATCGCTATTGGGTTAGAAGGCTCAGCCAACAAGCTCGGCGTCGGGATTATCCAACATGGCAAGGGGCATATCTCTACGACAAATCGTGCTCAAGTATTAGCTAATATCCGTGACACTTATATAACACCGCCTGGAGAAGGGTTCCTGCCTCGTGACACAGCCAGGCACCATAGAAATTGGGTGGTTCGGCTTATCAAACAGTCGCTCGAAGAAAGTGGTGTCTCTATAGACGATGTGGATTGCATTTGCTTTACTCAAGGACCTGGAATGGGCGCTCCTTTACAAAGCGTAGTCATTGCTGCCCGTGCCATCAGCATCATGTGGGACAAGCCCCTCGTCGGCGTCAATCACTGTGTTGGCCACATAGAAATGGGCAGAGAAATCACTGGTGCCGACAATCCAGTTGTTTTATACGTATCGGGCGGAAACACTCAAGTCATTGCCTACTCACATCAACGATACCGAATCTTTGGCGAGACCCTCGACATTGCTGTCGGTAACTGTCTTGACCGGTTTGCTCGAACCCTCAAAATATCCAACTATCCTAGCCCCGGATATAACATTGAACAGCTGGCTAAAGAGTAGGTATTTCATGTGAAGGGGGCTCTGCCTCCGGCGGCTGGGCTCCGCCCAGACCTGGTTGTGCTCGCTGCGCGAGCTGCTTGGTTAGGTGGTATGGTGATATACAGAGGGCACAGAAGCGTATCACAAACCATTCGCATGACAAGGACTGGACAGAGCCAAGCCGCAGACCTAGTAAGATCACATTACTAACTTAAACCTCAGAGGTACCCATTATGTGTCGTTGCCATACACCGTTAAGGGCATGGACCTTTCTATGTCAGGTGTTTTAGCTTATGTAGATGCGCTGGCAGCTGATTTGTTCGCTGGGAAGAACACTGCTGCTACGTTTAGGACCGACGGCTCTCGTGTCACGAAAGGCGACCTCTGCTACTCACTACAGGAAACGCTTTTCGCTATGCTTGTTGAGATAACTGAAAGGGCAATGGCTCATGTCAACTCTAATCAAGTTTTGATTGTTGGCGGCGTGGGATGCAATGAGAGACTGCAAGAAATGATGGGCATAATGGCTCGTGATAGAGGAGGAAGTATTTTTGCTACAGACGAGAGATTCTGTATTGATAACGGTATAATGATTGCCCATGCCGGACTTCTGGCTTATAGAACGGGCCATCGCACTGAACTCAATGATTCTGTATGTACACAACGATTTCGAACCGACGAGGTGCACATAAAGTGGAGAGAATAACAGTCTCAAACTACGACCTATCTATATATTTAATTTATTACTTTGCATTGCTCATGCATCCCTTTACCGTTGTGTGATGTCAAGTCGTAAGCAGCTCATTACGTTATTGAAGCACTGGATGCAGAGTTAGAGAGAATATTAGGAGGTCATAGATCATCATGTAATGGCATGGCAGTTGCGGCAGTTATAAATTCACTAACAGAAGCTACTGACTCTGCAACTGTGGAAGTGAGATATGCTGCATCGACTATGGATTCAGAAAGAGCTGAAAATAAAGACGCCGTCACTGACGAAAAAGTCTGTACACTTGGATCTGTCAGTGAGGATAGAGTCGATACACTTGATACCGCTATAAAGGACGGAGTCATTACATTAGACTGGGCCGCCACTATTTCACCGGGAGATGGTCGGAAAATATTGAAGAATCTTGCCAGAATCCACATAACCAACATTGTGGGTGCCTTCACAATACGTCTCCACACAATCCATGCTAATACTAACGCTAAGAACCCCAATGACGCAAGCATATAAATTCGATCCCACTTATCTGCTTCTTCAAGATGACGTACAAGTCTCTGACTGCCATTGAGCATAACATCAAATGCAGAATATTTGCCTTCTAATTCTCGAAGTGTTTTAGTCGAGTAGTCAAGCTCGTCAATATTAAGCGATGATTTTACAACTTCAGTTTGGGCCATTTGATGGACATGCCGTAGCGTCGAAGTGATATCTTCAGATTTACTAACAAGCATGTCCTTGGTGCTTAATTGACGAGTGGATGCGCTTTTGGTGGACCTAGTACCGCCAGCAGTGACGGCAGGATCAGGATCATGTTCTTTAGGTGACGGTCTGAATAACAGATCTCGCTCTCTTTGCCAATTGAGTTCGGTGTTCTTCTTGGACTGAATTTGCGCTTTCCGGAATCTCAGCCGGGCCAGCCTTAGGTTCTCCTTCAATCTATCTAATGAAACAAGGTATCCCTTTTTATTTGAATCTGATGATGTAATTTGGTTTTCAATTTGGATCTCGAGGGATTCTATAGCTGTTTCATATTCTTTTATTCGAGTCTGAATAGTATCAGCTAATTCTTGGCGCACTTCTTTCGAGCTCGATAGTCCATTCAGCCGAGTAATGAGATCAAATAGGTAGTGGTAGGCATCTAACTGCCTTGAAATGGTATCTTCAATACCCATTTCCTGTATATATATAGCTGGTGAATGGAGTATGCAGACTGTCATGATCTCACCAGCAAATAAGGATCAACAACAACCAGTTATGCAACGCGTAGCACGTTGTTTACATTTCCCCTGATATTTATACCGAACTCACTATTTATTCAACTCTTTCACAACTTCTTTTTTATTTATTAATCATGGACTTTTTTATATCGAAGATCAATGATTCCAATGCATCTATCCAGTCCTTGAAGTTCCGGCGGCCGGGAATATTTACAAACGCAGTAATATTAAAGCCAGAAATCACGTCCCTGATCCAGGACGCCGACAGCCAAGAGCATGCCTTATTCCACGTCTCTGGCAGATCCAGCCAGCCTGTTCTAGTCTCTCACAATGCATCTACGGCCAAGCTTCCGCGAGAATTATTATCAAACGGTAGCAATGGCACTGAGCTATCGGTTGACGCTTTGTGCACAGCAGCAGAAAAGCTAGCACAAATATATCCAATAGAGGGACTCGACTCGCGAGTGGCCTATTATCGAACGAAAGCGGACCAGTTGAACGAGAATATTTTCAAATACGAGGATATTGTCGAAAGCCAAAGACGGCAGCTACTCCGACTGAACGATAGAGTAGAGTCAAGAGGGCTTGTTCCAGAGGAACAGCCTGGATTGCAAGACGCCAGTTCGGTGGACCAAGAAATCCGTCGTTTAACGCAAGAGATCCAAAACCTCGAATCGGAATTCGCATATCGCCAACAAGAAGTACAGAATCTTGAGGGCCGTCTGTTAGCATAAATATACTCCGTACTCTCGCTGTTCCGCCTCTCGTGTCTGTGGCTCTGCCCAAACTGTAGCTGTCTCCGCGAAGCGGAGGGTACCATCCGGCACCATGAGGACCGTATTATAAAAAGAGCCGTCTAGGAATAAGTCCTCTGTGCAGCAGAGAACAACCAAGGACTTCGTACACTCGTATGTCTCGTCTCAGGTTGTCATTTGCTTTGAAATAAGCACCTCCGTGAAGGAAGGATAACGGTTCTGGGCGGAGCTGAAACGCCGGAGGCGGAGGAGACGTTAGCAATGCAATATTTTATTAGCTATTTCTTACTTTTGAACGGACTTAAATTTGCCCATGGTTTTGTTGACATCTTGGGCAGCGATAGTAGAGCCTTGGGATGATTGAGATTTAGAAACATGCGGTACGGCCTGGTATTGAGGCTCTTGCTGCTGCCGGATTTGAAGAGCAGCAACGATTTGTTGAAGGGTACTAGGATCGATGTTTTGCAAACTTCCTAAGACGCTTGCAGCCAGTATGGCTTGCTGTTGGGGACTATCATGCATGGAAGCAGAACGAGGAGTCTGATCGTAATTGGAGGGGACCGTGGAGACCGTGGAGACGATGGAAGCGTCGCTAGGGCGATGTTTAACGCGGTTGACAAGGCCAGATGCTTCTTGGGCGGTGACTTGCAAATACTCGGAAAAACGAATGGCTCCGCTGTCGCTCTTTTCAAAGATTTGGATATCGATCTTCTTGTACGGTTGAACAGACTGATCAATAGTCACAACACCAATGGCACCCGCGTATGCCATGTTTTGAATCACAGATTTAATAGGAGCTGTAGCAGCAAGGGGTTGGATGTGAGCCTGAATGCCAACCGATCGGAAGTAGTTGAAAAAGTATTTGACATATGCGTAGTCTACCTTACCAACGGTGAGGATTTCGCACTCGGCAACTCGCTTCTCAACGCGAATATCAGAATCGTGGCGGTTTCTGCCACGGCTACTGCCATAACCACTACGGCCACGATCAGGATCACGGCCACCACGATCATAGTCATAGTCGTAACGGTCGTCGTCACGCTTGCGGCTACGCTCGCGGTCATAATCATAGTCAGTATCGTAATCCCGTCTGATAGGAGAGCGGGAACGGCCGCGGCGGGATGATGACGATGAGGACTTGGACGAGTTCTCTCTAGAACGGTCCCATTCTTCTCGTTCTTCTCGTTTAGAGAAATTCTCGGGAACGGAAAGTTCCAGCTCTGTTTGTAATATTGTTAGTTTTACGAGCTTGCAAAAGCGATTCCTCGGGTGTATTTATACATACTCAAACGTCTTCCTCTCAAAGGGATACCATTGACTTGAGACATGGCACGGGCGCAATCACCGCGAGTAGCATACTGGACAAATGCATAGGCGGGTCTAATATCGACTTCAAGGAGTCTGCCATGTCTGTAAAAAAGTTTCCATAGTTGCTGTTTATTTACAGAGTCAGTGTTCAAGGACCCAATATAAATACGAGAACCATAGGGATAGTCGACACCTCGGTTAGATTTACTCGATTTTAGGAAGTGGGCTTCACTGTCAAGGAATTTTTGGTAGATGTCTCTTTGTTTAGGGGTCAAAGGACCGTCAATAATAAAGTCACCTTCTGCAGGACCTTTGTGGTTAAGGGGCTTTGACTTCGAATAGATGCTTTTCTGGACTCTTAGAGGAGGGCTCGACTTGGAAAAGGGAGCCTTGTTAATGAGTTTGGATGCCTTTGAAAACGGAGGCTTGCGGGACTTTGGTGGTAAGGCTTCAGGAGACAAAGAAGATGTAGAAGTAGAAGTAGCAGATGTCGAGCCACTATCCGTTGATGAATTGTACGAAATATCTTCGTCCTGGTCAGAATTAGTATCTTTGTCGATATTATCGTTCTCACCACCTTGATTATTTCTGTGCCGGATACGAGGGTCTTTGATGTCAACTTGAGACAGTTGGGGAATAGTGGTAGAACGATTGGTGATACCTGTAGTGTCAACGGGACTCGATCGTACCTTGTGTACACCACCACCACCGCCGACATCGGCGGTTTCCCTCTTTACTTTAATAGAGGTCTCATTAGAGGGTCTGACTAGGTCTCTGGATGTCGATGGCTTGACTGTCTTGTTGGATGGCTTGACTGTAGATGGTTTGGAAACCTCAATTGATGGTCTAACCGCCTCAATGGACGGTTGTTGGGCAGCAGATACGTTCCATGTTCGACCTTCCTCCGGGGACGATTTGGCTGTCTCGTTCATAGGTTTTGCCTTGGGCCAATTAACTGCCTCACCGGATGGTGTGCCTACGTCTTTCGACGTTTTGCCTACTACTGCCATGGCCTCATTGGACACTTTAACTGCCCCATTAGGTGTCTCATTCAATGACTTGGGTAGATCGTTGGATGGTTCGCTGGATGTCCGTTTAGAAGGACCAAGTACCTTTTCAGATGAAGCGAGTGTCTCACCAGATGATGCCTGCATTACCCCCTTGGATTGTACTAATGCCTCATCTGCCAATTTGACTGCCTCACGAGACAATCTGGCATCCTCTCCAGCCAGTTCATTGGACTCGCCGAGCTCGTCGGACGGTTCTTCAAACAGTTCTTTGAAAAGTTCCTTCAATGAATGGTCGTAGGGATTGTCGGATCTCTGATCCATATGAGGCTGGTGGTCAGTGTCAAGCCCCATTTTCAGAATGTTTTGTCGAATTTTCAAGGTTTATTAAACCCGACGTTTTAAATTGGAATAGAATTCAGGATTGATTGTAGAAGAAAAAATACGAAGAAAAAAAATCTAAGTGATGGCTGAAAGGAAGGTGGTGAGGAAGTGAGTGAATCAATAAATCAGCCAGTGATTCTATTAATTGCTTATAATGAATAAACAGTTGTTGAATGTGAAACGAAAACGAAGAATGAGAAGAAAGAAACGAAAAGGATAGAAATGCGGTTTTTTTGTTGTGTAGAAAAGAAGGGAGAAGAAGAAGTGTGAAGGGAAAAAGAATGAAGAAACAGAAGCACTTATCGCTTACTGCAGTGCAGCAGGGATAACAACGCTCTGCGCACGACAGCTGGGAGTGCCTGCAGGCCGCTCAGCTGCTCAACTCCCAAGCTGCCAGGCCAAGCCAGGCCAGCGGTACGTGCACTGTGCACTGGGCCCAAGGTGACGGATCAAATCCTAAGCGGCTACAAATAAACTTAGAGTTGATCTGTGCTGCTGCGCAACTGCCGCGTAGCGTTCGCGTAGGCGCGCAACCGCGATGGCGGCACAGCTCGAACTCACTCTCAGGGGGGAGGGAGATCCGCCTCCGGCGGCTGGGCTCTGCCCAGACCCGTAGCTCCGCTACGCGGAGAATGATTGGACCCTGATCACTACGATCATTGGCACCTCTCCCTGCTTCTCGCGAAGCGAGAACAACGGGTCCGGGCAGAGCCCGGCCGCCGGAGGCAGACCAGGGACCTCTGCACGGCTGACACGACCTCTATCAGCCGCGGTAGAACGGTCTGGAGAGAGCAGTGAGGTACCGTTATAGCGGAGTAAACGTCACGTGAGTATAACTTGATGTTAATATGAATCGCATTTTTGTTTGGAAATGTGTTTATTTTATTGAATTTCTGATCTAATGTAGATGCAAAGATTCAGAAACTGTTGTTAAATGCTCTTAAGTTGGCTTGAAAGGCCGAAATGACCCCCCCCCCCTAGGCAACTTGTTCGTAGTACTATAAAGGGGTCTGGAATGGGAATCTGCAGTGTATTTATTGTAGGCGGCGAAAAACGAGCTCTACCAACCGTAACCCGACTTCAACCTCCTCCTCTCTTCATCGTTCCTGGTCTCACCTCTATCTGTTCACCGTGCATCAGCATCAGCGCCAGCATCAGCTACAACATCTTAGCGGCCACAGACTTAAAGCTTACGAAGAGCATAGCAATTATACAGTGACATTTACGTCGTCATTTCAGTGATTGGTTGCGTAGTGTAGCTCACTTGTCTTCTCAAAAGTCGCCTTCGACTTCACAACTCTTGATTCGCAGGCCAAAGTATGGTTACTATAGTGACTGCCGCCTTTTCGATTCAGTTTAATGGAAGAACAGAGGCAAAGACAAGATCAGAATTAAATAGATCCGCTATTCAACAGTTTTTGGACTTGGCTATTTGATTGGCTATTTTAATTGGATATTTTGACTTAGTTGATAGATTTTGGTTACCATCCCGCCTCATTTTCTACCATGTCATCTCAAGATCCGTCATCATTCTCTTCGACAGTTGCGGCTACAAACAAAAACCTCACTCGGTTATCGAAAACTGTTGCCTCAACTGCGACCTCTCTTATGACGTCGTCGTATGGAGATTTATCAAATACTCACTATCAGTCTGCCATGAATGAAATCGCCCGTAGACCTGCTTTCCAGCGAAGGCTATTTTCTTTCAACGCTAGAAGAGCACCTTCCGAGTTTGTTAAGTCGTCCCTTTCTAGAAGCGAGATCCAATATCGAGCGGTGACTAGTATTCCTGAAGAACTGCTTCATAATATTCCTGACGATGACAGTAAATTCTCCCTTTTTCAAGGCTTCCAAGCCACCACCGATGGCACCGCACCCGAGGATGATATCAAATCTTCCTCTAAATTATTAAAACAGAAAACATCGTCAAAAAAGAATCATAACCACTCATCCACAAAGCAAAAACCTCTAACAACACAACGTGATTCTATCAACCATCGTTTAGACATTCTCGAAATTCGTAAGGATTTAGCAATTAACGAGATCAAAGAGATTGACCTGCGAATAGAACACCTCAATTCTACTAGAATGATTGTATTTGAAAGAGTGGCTGAGCTGGAACAAGAGGAGTTGAAATTAGAAGCAGAACTCGAGCAATTATCAATAAAGATTGAAAAAGAAGAGGCGATAAAGGGCACTGAAAGAAACTCATTTGGAACTGATAGTATATTCACCCCTACTTCTACCACCTCGCCATCCACTCCGAATGAAGCAGCTATAACAACTGATGAAAATGGCTGGTCAGACGTAGCAGCCGATCCATCACTGTCATCATCCACCTCAGCAGCCGGCCAAGAAGAACCAGTTTTTATCGACGAGGGCCCTCTTCTCTCACAAAGCATTTATGGGAAACTTCAGACTACTGCTGCAACTGAGGACACAAAGAAAAATAAAAATATTAGAAGACGCAACTCTCATTCACGAAGAAAAACTATGCCAACGCTTCAACAGTTTTATTCCCCCGGGAAAAACATCCGCACAATTGAAGCTCATAAAGATTCAATCACCGCAATCGATTTCGACATCCCCTTTGGAAATATGGTATCAGCATCTATAGATGACTCGGTAATGGTATGGGATCTTAGTAGAGGTAAAGCTATTCGTGAACTTAATGGCCGTTATGCACACAATGCATCGGTGAAATGTTTACAAATGGAAAATAATATCATAGCTACTGGCTCCGCTGATGCTACAGTGAAGTTATGGGATTTGTCTGGTGGCGACGAAGAACTGTTTAATGAAGAAGATGATTTCATCCCCACAGGAGATAACTGTTATATTGAGACATTCGAGGCCCATGTTGGTGAAATCACTGCACTACATTTCTCCGACAATACGCTAGTAACCGGATCAGCCGATAAGACCATTCGTCAATGGGATCTTCAAACTGGCCGTTGTTTACAAACACTCGATGTTTTATGGGCTTCTGCACAGGCATCATCTAATGGAGGAGCAGCATTTGGAGGATACGATGATAGCAGATGGAGAAGAAAGACCATGACTGGAAATGGTGGAGGGCTCGCAGATCTTTCCCATGAATACGACTTTGTTGGTGCTTTACAATGTTTTGATGCTGCTTTGGCTACAGGCACAGCCGATGGAATCGTAAGGCTATGGGATTTAAGAACCGGTCAAGTCCAGCGATCCTTGTTGGGCCATACAGGGCCAGTGACGTGCTTACAGTTTGACGACGTTCATCTAGCTACTGGTAGTTTGGATCGAAGTATTCGGATTTGGGACCTTCGCACGGGTAGCATTTTCGACGCGTTCGCCTATGAATCACCCATCACTTCGCTCCATTTCGATGCTCGTCGCATTGTTTCATCCAATACTGAGAATACTGTCAAGATATATGATCGTGAAGTAGAAAGGCACTGGACATGTGGAGCTGGCGAAGAGGATAGGAATGCATCAATTATCAACACAGTTAGATATCGAGAAGGATACCTAATAGAAGGACGAGAGGATGGAAAAATTGGAGTTTGGGCTTGTTAGAAGAAGACATAAGTTCAGTTCGCATCTCTTGTTCTTTATTTAGCAGGGGAGCTTCTATAATCAGCAATAATCCGAAGAAGCTCAACTAGTGTACGCAAGACGAAACGACTTGCTCGTACACCGGCCCTACTACATAAATATATATATATGTATATATTATGTAATTAAGTAAATGAATATTCATTGTCATTAAACAGCATTAATTTTCAGCCAGTGAAATATATCCTGAATATATGCATAAAGACATGATGAGAATGACAAAAAAAGATGGAATAAACGTATAAACAACAAAAAAAAAATAACAAACAAACCAAAAGCAGAATGAAGTTAGCCAATAATGAAGAATGACATGTCGTTCAGTGAATAAATAAGTTGTGTGTGAATCATATATGAATCACGATTAATGTTTTAACTGTTCATGAAAAAATGTTCTGGGGTGCTAATGAGATGATAACAAGGTGAAGAAGTGGGAGACAGTAGGATAGCCAGTTTTTTACCAGTCAAGATCAGAAAGCGTTGTTAAGAATCAGTTCAGTAAAAGGCCATTGGTCTCATTTCATCTCACGACAATAACGTCCTTCGATTTCCAATCTTCGTTGCCGGTGTCTACAGAAGCGGATTTTCGAGATTTCTTCTTTTTCGACGACTCCGATCCCACAGAGCCAGGTCTGGCAGGACAGGGCAGTAATTGAGGAGAAGCCACAGTCAAAACTGCAATAACAAACGTCATTGAAAAAAGCGAAGTGGTCAATCGCGACCTCGAAGATGCCTTTATATACATTTTTGTGTTCCTTGTCGTGTGTAATGCGTGCAGTTTCTTGTCTGGCCTGATCCAAAAACGCACTTATATCACTTCAACGCCATTTTGAAATTTGTCGATGTCAATCAGTTTACATCGAGTTTGATTGGCGGACTCGATTCAGCCGTGCACCTGTCCGCCGCACGTACACCCTGCGTCGGCCGTGCAGAATCCTGCAACCGCTCTTCTCTGCCTTCTGGGATCCGTTACTAGTCCCTTGCTGCCTCTGGCAGCTAGGCCCGTTGCTCGCTGCGCTCGCCGTTAGGTTCTCTAAGGTATCTTGTTTTTGCGAGATCCGCGGACCCAGCAGAGCTCACCAACGACCGGAGGTAGGGACAGGTCTGGACAGAGTCCAGTCGCCGGAGGCAGAAGGTAGTGGATGGATATGTGCTTTTATTAACGGGGCATACGAGTTTGAAGAGCACGCTGGGCTCCTCCCTGGGGAAGTGGAGGACCAGTCTGAGGGGCCGCGCTTTCTTCGTTTTTGACAGTCTCATCAACAGAGAGAATGAGGCAAGCAGCTTCGGTGGCCGACTGGAGGGCATTGATTTTAACAAGGGCGGGCTCCCAGACAAAACGTGCGTAGTTATCCGAGATGCCTTCGGTATCAAAGTCAACGCCTGCCCATTTGTCGCCTTTGGCATGGCGCATCCTTAGCTTGTTGAGCAGGTCGGTGCCATCGAAACCGGCATTATCACAGAGTTGACGGGGAATGACTTCCAGAGCACGAGCAAATGCTGCTACAATCAACTGCTGTTTACCAGGAATGGTCTTTGAATGCTCGCGGAGAAACTTGGAGATCTCCATTTCACAGGCACCGCCTCCGGCAACGATTGTGTTGTTCTTCACCGATCGCTTCACAATCATGATGGCATCGTGGAGAGAACGTTCCACTTCGGCAATGAACTGGTCCGAGCCTCCTCTCAAGATCAATGTGCATGTCTTAGTCTTGGGACACCCGGTAAAGAAGTTATATCGCTCGCTGCCAATCTGCTTTTCTTCGAATTGGTTGCATGTACCTAGGTGCTCAGGTAAAATGTCCGAACAGGTGGATTGGATAATACCGCCTACAGCCGACACAACACGATTCATGTCGTCAGAAGTCACGCGGCCGGCACAGAAAATGTCTCTGTCAGCAAAGTACTGCGTAGCTAGATCTCCAATTGGCAGCTTCGATAAGACGACATTTGCTCCAGACACTTCAATGGCCTCTAGTTTATTATATATGATTTGCCATTCGGCGTCGACCACGGCCTGGTATTCTGATACCTGCTCGACTCGGACTTCGGCATTGTCCTTTTCAGCCTTGAGCTCCAACTCAACATTTAAACATAACACCTTAGGATTAGTGAATTTCTTTGGCTGCTGTTCGAATCCTGCATACGCAAATGTCTTCTTGAAAGCAACGCCGTCAATGAACATGGTATCCTCAATGGCGCCACCAGGAACCTTTTTAATGCCGATAAGCTTTTCGTTCAGATCTTCTTGGTCCAACGTCAACACAGTGTCAACAACCATCTTAGTGAAAAATGCGGAATTGTTGTGAATCAGTTTCGAAGACATTGCGGTTGACGCGCATCTCTCTAATAATTCTCTAAATTTATGAGGATCTGATCTGTCAATCTTGACCGCCAACTCATCACGGATCTTGTTGACTGCTAGTCTGACAGCCGCCTTGTACCCTTTGATGATTGTATGAGTAGAAACATTTTCTTCCACGAAACTTTTGCTTTCTTTTAATAATTCACCTGCCAACAGCGTGACCGACGTAGTGCCATCGCCTACTTCAGCGTCTTGCGAACGGGAAATGTCCACCAGCACCTTTGCAGCAGGGTGAACGACATCTAATAGTTTCAGAATAGTAGCACCATCATTAGAAATAGTGGTTTCGCCTTTAGATCCGACAATCAGAATGTCAGAACCAAGAGGCCCCAACGTGGGTCTTAAAGTATCCTGGATGGCAATACACGCGTTGATATTACTGATGATCTGACCTCTGCCTTGAGAAGAGTCGGTTCCTTCTTTAAGGACTACAATAGTAGGAGTCTGGCCACCGAAATTCATTTTTGCTTCTCGTCTTTCCTATCCTTTCCAATTGATCTAATTATTTTCTACTAAAATCTTTGGCGGATACTGTGTTACTACTGTGTGTGGTGTTTATCACGACCGAACTTTTCAATTTTCCTCCTGATTCCACCGCGACCTAATTACCCTAACCTATATATGTGCCACCGGTCGTGGGGCTGGTTCTGACGGCTAAGGGTTTTGCCAGGGCTCTACCCAGACTGGTTGCTCGCTTCGCACATTTAAGGCTTACCTTGGTGGGTGAAATACCATTGGCTCTCAGGCTGAGAACAATAATTGGCAAATTTGTTTCGACGGCCCACCCGGTCTACTGCTACCAGCTACAGCTAAGAGGTCCGTCGCTGTATTGCGCGCGTCGCTAGGTCCTCCTACCTATACTAACATAATATACTTATAAACAGCCGAATCACGGTGTTCGGTTCATATTCTCCCCTTAAATGAGGATAGTGTGTGCTGTTAAACGTTAATGATACCCCAAATAAATAGATTCTGATTTATACAAGGAAGCGTTCGCTTGTTGCCCGGAAAAGTGGAAACGTAAAGTCTCAAAAATCAGAACTGACGATTATCTCCTGGTACAATATACAACTAGCGAATAATACTAACAATATACTAACAACGACTACTCAAAGTACGACTGATATAACCTCTTTAGCAATATTTTATACCCCTTCTGTTTAATCGCTCTTGAGCGACAATAATATCCTTCAACAAATAGATCTATATACAGGTAAGCGTATTATTAACTGACATACCCCTTTTTAGTATCACCATTCTTACAGCTTAAAGAGCATAGCTCTTTTTATTAATATTCCCCTTTCTTATTTATACATGCCTACCTACCTATGGATATCTCATCACCGATAAATCACCAAATCCAAATTGACAACTATAAAATGACTGATGTTCGTGACGACGAGGATATGGAAGTTGCTGATATAGAAATTGTCGACAAACCTTATCTTGACGGTGACGACGACGCCATTGTAGTCGATATGGACGAAGATGACAACGACACTGAAATGCTGGACGGAGACGACGAGCAAGCTCAGGGCAACTCATTAACAACTGATAATAAATCTCTTGAAGAGAATAATGATCAGCGAAAGCTAGATGAAATGTTTGAATCAATTGAGAGAGAGGAAAATATGGAAGACAATGAAGCGCCACTTTTAGAGGGAGAGGTTGGAGTTTCTGTTGTAGATGTCACTTTTGATGTTCCCGAATCTCGAAACGATATTACTGTTGAAGCCCGTGATGATGTTTATGTGGAGACTCCTGACGAAGGAAGCGCCGATGCGGCAGTGAAGACTCCTATTGAATCTCCGCTGGAGGTTTATGCTGAGACTGTAGAAGATACAGTCGATAGAGATGCTATAGATGAAGTCTCTATCCAGACCCGCATTGGAGCTCCTATTGAGGCTTCTGCCGAGACACCTATAGAAGTGCCTATTGAACCTGTTGAAGGCGTAGAAGTATCCACTGAAGTACCGATTGAAGCTTCTATCGGGACTCCTATGGAAGGCTCCGTTAACGAACGCATTCAAGTAACTAATTCTGTACCTAGAGTGGAAATTGCACCTTCTGTGACAGGAAGTATCCCGGAAGACTCCATTCACCCAATTGTTAACCAAGCATCAGATCCGGAACCTGAAGTCCAGGGCCCTGAGACTCAGCTACCTCCAGTCGAACATGAAGTCATAAATGGTGATTCAGAGGCACCTAAAGATTTCACAAGTGAACGGCCTCCAGATGAAGGTGAAACTCCGTCCAATCCACATGAATTAGGTGGTGGCCCTCGGACGCCAGATGCGATTATCTACAGTGAGGTGTCTGAGAGTACTGTAACTGAGTATCCACACGAAGTCGCTGGATCTGAAAGCCTTGAACATGGTCATGACCATGACCGTGAACAAGAACTTGAGCTCGGGCCTGGAACAGCCGAGTCTACTGATTTAGCCTATTCTATGGCACAAACTGATGAATCTATGGCCAAGTCGAATGACCAACCAGCCGAAGTGCAACAAGAGGTACCCGTCTCGATCTCTGCCGATTCTGAGACTAGCGACTCAGAACCTGATCGCTCTGACTTCATCAAGAAATTCCCCATTACCATTCACTACGGTAATGAAGTGAGTATTCTTTTTTCAATTGCCGGTCTTGACAAACAGTCTTTGGCTGACTATGATACTCTGATTCACGATTTCACGTCCTCCGATATGTCGATCGAAGAACTGTTCATAACCCTTCGTGAGCTTATAAAAGATGAACAATCACCTTTCAGTATAAACGACGAGTTGGTACTTGAATTTAAACAATTAGGGTTGGTATTAGGAGAAGTAAGTTTTGAGATTTATTATTTGACTATTCTCTGCGGGACATTACTAACGTATATCTTTATAGGACAATTTCTATGTTAAAGAGGTTACTCTACAAGATTTTCTTCATTTGTTTGAAGGGCTCGTGAATAATACGGCAGACGAACAAAAACCTGAATCGTTAGAGATTGGTGTTCTTCGGCATCCTCGTTTTATTTCACAATTCAATTCTCTCTCTGAAAGTGTTAGAAATGGAATTGGACTATTGGATGTTCATAATAGCGATACTGTTTCCGAACTGCAAAACAAAGTCGATGAACATGTATATGATGAGGTTTATTATGAGGAAGAAGAAGAACCGGTAAAGCAGATTAATGATAGAGACGAAGACCCAGTGGAGAAGGAGAAGCTCGTAGGAAACAAAAGGGTTATAGGGGAGGAAGGATCCGCGGTAGAAGCTGTGGAAGATTCAATAGGATCAGAAAAGGTAGTTGAAGAGCATGATCAGAACTTTGTTGAAAATATAAATATTGACAACGACCAATATTTAGAAGCACAGAACAATGGTCATATTGAACGTGAAGAAGAATTAGTACTACAAGCACAAGATGATGCCAACGGCCAGCATGAAGAAAATATAAACGATGAAGATGTCAATGCAGGCACAGAGGTTGCCTTTGCTAATTTGGAATACGAAGATAGCAGTAATGACCTTGACGGCCTGGATCATAATAATGGTACGTATAAGCATAGATATGTGGCGGCTCTTATACGCAAGCATTTCACACCTTTTTTACTAACTACTATCTAGACGGCCATGATGAGATTGTCCATAAACGGGCTGTATTAGACGAGAACAATGATGATAACAACAGGGAATCTAAGAAAGCAAAAATGATAATATGAACTGCCTGTACTATTTAGATATCTACACATTACATAGATAGTATTTAGCTTAGACACGAGTACGTACTACTATAATTTGGAAATACCGCTATTAAGCAATTGAATAGCATCAACAGCCATTCCATATCCGCTTTGATATCCAGTACCTCCAGCGCCATAATTATGAATGATTATACGGCCATCTGGTAACTCTTCCTTCTCGATACGATTGCCTCCTTTTCTTCCAGGACGCAGACCAGCAGCCTCTCTTATAATTTCTAATGGTTTTCCATCTTGAATTAGTTCTGGACAAATGGCGGTAGTTCTTTCAACAATTGATTCGGTCTCATGGCCAAACGTATCGGCAGTCCAATTATTCACCTGATAATAGCCGCCAAGAATAACATGGCCACCAGAAAATGGACGAGGAATAATATAAGTAATATAATGGCCGTTGAACATGGAATAATTCTTCTTAATGTGAGGAGCCTTCACAACCACTACTTGACCTCTAATAGGGTATACCTTGTCATCTTCGACACCACCTAGAGATTTCGCACCAATACCAGTACAATTGAAAAGGACCTTGGTTTCTTGAGAAAGAAATGCTTCGTTGATATGATTTACTTTACGGCGAATAAAAGTAACTCCTCTATCAGTAAGATAAGTTTTCAAGAACTTGAGAAATTTGGGCGCATAGAAGTTATACGTGGTATACTCGATGCCAAACCCAGCAAATGAGGGAAGCTTCTCTTTGGGAATAACGGCAAACTGGAGCGTTGGTTAGTTGAGCAAGGTATATATGGCATGACAGACCATGTCATATACGTACATCAGAAATATACTGCTTTTGAGAATCAAACTTTGCCAGATCAGGAGCAGTCTCCCAGTATTCGGCAGTTTTCAATCTCTCAAGACCAGCCCTTTCACCAAACTTTTTGAAAATGGCGTCGAGGTTCTGAAAAGAAACTCGATCATATCTCAAGGCTGCTTCATCGTCGCCAGATATGGACGAAAAATTGGCACCGGCCCAAGGTGACGTATACTTAATGGATTGGTCTCCAGGCAAATATTCGCCTATTATAGTGGTATCTCTGGCCTTGTCTTGAGTAGATAAGATATAACCAGTATAAAGGCCAATGATACCAGCTCTAGATGGGCTTGTTAGATTGACTTGGCGTCGTGTCAGCCGACAATTGACAACTCACCCTAAGATTACAATTTTTTCACCCATTCTGTTTGTACAATACCTATCGACTGAATCGCGTATTACAGATTGTGTACAGAAGAAACTTCCTATCTATATCTTACTATTTAACTAAAGTTTAACCGCTTTTTGCAGGAAGGCATATCTGCTTGTGGCAATTGACATGAAGATCCGATAACGTTATCTGATACAAAAAATCAGTTGATCAAGTGCAAACAGCCGCTGTAGTAAGATATATGGGCATGAATAAATAGGAAATTAATATTACACAAGTTCGGATATTATAGGCTAATTACAGGTAGACTGATACTATCGGCAGTCTTAATGTGCACAGAAACGATATTGTCCCAGCTTCCAATAGCATCAATGTTATCTACCATACCATCAATGGCGGTATTAATATTGTCAATTAATTTGGACATGTTATCAGGATTAGTAGACCCTATGAGAACAGAAAAGCAAGTGCTTCCCTGCTTAGGAATAACCAAAACAGTTGATTTGTTAACCAGCTTTTTCATCTGATATAGCACCAAGCGCGGGTCTATAGTTGATGGCGCTGATTTAGGTAACTTGGGGTCTTTGGCTGATTCAAGGTGAATTGGTACGGGAACAGTTTTGCCAGTTTTATACAGCTTAGAGGGAATTATATCGGGTAACAGATGAATAACGCTGCTTTGGGCGACTATCAGGTCGAATTGTTCAATGGTGATGGGAGTCTTTTTGGAATGAGATGAAGGCGTAGATGCAGCAATACGGGCCCGTAACTTGGAAATGGAAACAATCTCCGTAAATAAATCATGAGTGGGTGAGTTGGGATCGTCTTCTAGCACCTTATGATACTTTTGTTGTGGATCCTTAACAATCAAGCATATAGTCATGTCAGAAAGCCTCTTCTCTCGAGCTCTATGTGGGATTGGTATGACGATTGGAGATGCGACTCTCCTATTTGCAGGAGGCGCAAGTCCCTTGCCAGGGTTCTTCTTCACGTTGATTTGAAGATATACAGGTGCATTGGGGTGACGAGAGGTAAGAGCGTTTACGGCCTTAACAGTCACTCTCTCACTATGAGATGGCGGTGATATTGAAGTGGATGAAGGCATGGTCAGCTCCCGCGCGATGAGATAAAAATGAAAATTAATGATCAGCTACTCGATATTTTTCATGTCAGACACGTGCGGCTGCAAAAATTGCCTCACCAACTTTGCATTATCATGATCAACAGTATCATGTTATTAACTATTATCGCCTGCACCGGTCTTACTACTCTATATCAAACCATTTATATCCGTTGCTATACTGGTGCTCTATTTCTTCAACCACTTTCTTTGCTGAGAAATCGCGCGAATGAAGGATTTCCTGACGGGGATAAGTTGTTGCAATGAGAGATAATCAAATAGAGGACAAGTCATTTTGAAGGATGCAGGTATATTGTAATCTGTTGTGATTCTTCTGGCGCGACTTTTATGACGAGTCGTCTTTGTAGGCGGTATACAGAAACCGGGGTCAGCAGCAGTTAATGTTATAAATAAATAATTGATATTGCAAAAACGTTGTTGACTTCTTTCATTTCTAGTGCGACGGTTATGCCTCACTATGCCGCAGCTAATAGTCGTAGACAGACAGCTTGTAGAAACTAAATATTGTTATTGTCAACTGTCATAGACTTTAGATAATACATATATTGTAAGTTAATTGTATAAGAATAAGAATAAGATAAGAGTGTAATATATAATATTGCGCGGCTAAAGCCAGCAGCTATTTTGCTAACAAATCAGCGAGAAGACGAGAAGACAGCCCTTCGGGCTTAGTTATGGTTTTCCCTGCATACAGCGACCGTTTCACCCAAACCCACGGCATACATCGAGGAAAAAAAATTATCATTCCCTGCCTAAAAACGATATAGCTATACGATTCAAAAAAGTTCAGCACCTTCTGTTCACGCCTGGTCTCCCACGGCATTACTGATCAAGGCTCTCAGAGGCTTAAATATGATTGATCGGACGGGAAATCTTGTTGTACTCTGGATGTGGCCGAACTTGAAATGTATTTAATTCTTCTGAACTTATGAGTGAACTATATTAAAAAAAAAATTTGAAATATACTTGGATATTGCGAGAATTGTGGTATTCAATTGATATTGAATCAGTATTCATCGTCAAATCTTCTCTACCCTTTTACTGGCTATCTCAGTATGACAATATGGGCATCATTCAGATTCAGCCGCACGCTTATGATAAGGGCAAGGGAGTCTCATAACCAGAACCGCACTGATTATTAGACCTTTTTCTTGCCACTATTGTCTGTATTTTACAAAAGCAAAAAATGAACAATACTTCTATTGATCTCATTATTCAGAACGTTGAGTCTCATCTTCAAGCAGTTCTAAATAAAGAAACTTCTTTTGATAGTTCAATTCTCCAAAAAGCAGATACAAAGCTAAGCCTAGACAATTCATTATTAATCGAAGATGCTAGTAATAGAAACAATATAATTGTTAAGTCGTTACTGCCATTGTTGATTGCGATTTTAAGAACGCCCCTTGAAGGGGTCGATTATGATGTGGTGGTGTCACTACTGTCCACTATTCTATCTCATAAGTCATACCATGAAGTGATTAAATTCATCACTCAGGCAGACCTCATAGAGGGTCTCAAGTCTGGAGTTCCTCATCTTCAAATTGCCTGTATCACTCAGGTTAATAAAGCGAACCCACCTGATATTCTTGCCAATACTCCCATAATTCATGTTTTGGTGACATTATTAGCAAGTCGACAAGTTGAATCCGAAGTAATTTACTCTGTACACAAGGCGTTATCCACATTAGCATCATTTGGAGATTTGATTCGACGTAGATTATTTAGTGGTGAGTGTCTAACAATTCTGCAAACAAAATTATATCAAGGGGATTCCATATTGCAGGCGAGATTGATGAATCTAATCACTGAAGTATTGCAATTTGATAAATCACCTCCAAATCAGTACATACCAGGAGACTTGATTGCTTTTCCGCCAGACAGTATTGATCAGGACGATGATGTGCTGCTAGTGCTTAACAAAATCCAATTTTATAGAGATATAATTAGCAACCCTCATCCTTCAACGTTGATTCTTTCGATTGCCCCTCAGATTGAGAGGATCGCTGTTTTATATTCAAAGTTAAAAGACGATCCGGTTATGGAGTCGTTTTTAACAAATGAAATATTCACCTTTTTTGGTGTGCTTTCATCGACCAATTTGGCAATTTTCCGAGAATTGGATGTCAAGTATAGAATTACTCAATTTCTTGAGCCTGATTTCGTCAATTTTAACAACGAACATACGAATATGCTTTTATCGCTTCTGAGTCCTCGGTATCTTGCTGAATTTCTGCCAGAGACAATTAGCCGGGTCCCATTGAAAGCGCAATGTGTACGGGTGTTGCGCAATCTGATTAGATATGAACCTTCGTTCCAGAGATTAACTAGTGGAACTGGCGCTTTATCAGTTCCTGCAAAAATAGCTGATCTCCCATATCTAGAGCTCATGGCTTTCCTAGTGCCGTTGACGGCGACTTCTTGGGGTACTAGCGAGCTTCTTGCATGGCCCAAAGTTATGGATGCCATTCTCTGGAAAGAAGATGTGCGAGATCCAGACTCCGTGTCGTACCGAAGAGAAGTGCTCGAGAATCTTACTAAGAATCATCCACAGAACCTTGGAGTGTGGAATGAACCAATTCGGTCGAAATACCGAGAGATTGTCCACGGTATTGTTGAGAGAGAGCCTCAAGCAGCTGTTGCCGATGAGTCGGCGTCGTAAGACTGCTCTACCTCGCCACAGCCCTGCTCAACTCTTAGCAAACGAGTTAAGCGAGCAGACCCCGAGTACTAGCGCTCGTAGTTGCCCTCTACCTGGAGACGGGCTCTGCAGGAGGCACAGTAGGTGGAATGTTAGTGTAGAATATATATTAAAAATGCATAAATAGTTTTTCGTAAGAACTGCTTGAAAACGCAAGTAAGTTCTAAGGCAGTGTCTTCTGGACATGCAAGGACCATAAATCTTCATGCACAGTTTGTAGGGTGGAATAGTTTTTGTAAAGGTCACTAAGATCTGATTCGAGTTGTTGAACTCGTGCTTGCAGGCCGCTTTCAGAGCCTTGGTCAAAGATATGACCAGTATGCAGTTTAGCTTGTTGGACATCTTTGAGGATGATATTCCTGATATCTTTTGAGGAAGGAAGATCTGGTTGCGATTCGGGAATCTTAATCCAAAGATCGTGGGTCTTTTGATCAGCTGGCTCTAAGACTCGTTTTAAATGAGGAATGGGATCGGGCCCTTGAACTGACGCAGCACCAACGCCTCCTTTTGAGGCCTTGATTTTAGCTTGAGAAGGAATAATGGATTCCGATTTGGACATTGCTATAGTTTGGATCGCACTGACAGGCCCTCTATTAGGTTTAAGCTTACGGATGACTTGGCGGCTGGTGAGGTCCCAAGAATATGTTTGTCCGGAAGAGTCGCCAGAAATCAGGATAGTAGCGTCAAAAGATAACGCTAATGCAGAGATCGATGATGTGTGCTGGTTCAGTACAAATATGGTGGACGTCGGAGAAGGGTTTGCAGATTCGACAGTAACAATTCTCTTTGCGCCCCCCACGGCTTCTAAATATCCACTACCTTGGTTAATATCGTATAGTGGAACAGCGACAATCGATCCATTAGCTAGTCCGGTATAGATGAATCTTTCCAGTGGATCAACAACCATGGCTGTTACTTTGTCATTTAAGACAAACGTAGTTAGCAACTCTTTACTATTGATACTCCAGCATCTTATAGTGGCATCCAATGAGCCAGTGAAAACATATGCTTCGTTAGATAAGCCATATCCAACAGAGAGACTAGTAACCGGTAGTGAATGGTCTGACCATGATATGGTAGGCTGGATCTCGTTCTGTAATGAGCCATTACTGACAATCTCCAGCATTGACCAACCAAATACTCTCGAATCGTCTGAACTGGTGAATAAGTATGCGCTATCTTTGGTAAACTGTAAGCATGTGATTGCTTGATAATGAGTTTCGCGAGCAAATAAAAGTTGTCCTGACTTTAGTTCCCATATTAGAAGTCTGCCTGTTTCACCACCACCGACTAACCAAGTCCCACATGGAGAGACAGTAATACATTGCAGTTTTTCAGGGACTACTATTTTCTGATCTACACCTTCTTTTAAATATGAATAAACATGGATTAAAGATTTCTGAGCCTGGGCAGCAATAATATGAGATTTAGTAGCGACAATACCATTTCTAGGAGATGACGACTGCTTGAACGAAGCGATATGAGAGCCAGAGTGAAGATCACAAGCAGTAATTATGAGGTCAATAATTCCAGTTCCAGAGCCAGCAGATAGCTTGTTGTTGGCACCAACTGGCTGTTCAGAGCCATATATAAGGATTTCTTCCATTGTAGAAATGAAATAAGAATAGGAAAAAGAATGAAATAATTATGTTGAGTATAATCAACTCCAACAAGTTGGAGCTGCAATATTTTTTTTTGGTGATCCTGGTACGGCGAGATTTTTCAAAACATGCATATATAGGGAGAGAGATATTATTATTCTCCGACTGTAGCAGATTCACCAAAACCATTTTACACGGTGGGTCAACCAAGTGGAATTGCAGAGTTGATAGGTACAGAAAATAATCAACAGTTGCCGGAATTGTTGAAAAGTTTATAATCAAGCTCATAACAGTCCCAATCTCAACGTTATAGACAGAAGCAGCTGATTCTCAGCATAATTTATTGTTGTACTATCCATCATGCCTGTTAACTTTTTAGGAACAGTCTTTACAGAGGGAACTGGGTCCATTCCTTACTATAATGAAATCAAAACCTATGGTCCTCCTCTAGTCACAGCAGCTCTTTTGAAGAGGTACTTTGCTGGGTCGAGGAATACCTGGGAAAGAGACCTTCATGGAAGAGTTGTTCTTGTAACTGGAGGGACTTCGGGATTAGGGGCTGCTGTTGTTAAAGACATAGCAGAAAGAGGAGCACAAGTTATTTTACTAGTAAAGACAATGAACGACGAATGGGTTGTGAACTATGTCAATGATCTACGAGATTCTGTAGGCTCGCCACTAATTTACGCAGAACAGGTAGATTTAGGTGATTTCTATTCTGTTCGAAAGTTTGCTACAAGATGGATTGATAATAGTCCACCGAGACGGCTAGATATGATTATTTGTTGTGCCGGAGTAGCACTACCCCCATCAGTACCTAGAGCCGCTACGCAGGATGGGGTAGAGATTCACTTGCAAACAAACTATATGGCACATTATCACTTATTGACATTGTTGTCGCCTGCTCTAAGAGCACAACCCCCAGATAGAGATGTACGAGTTATTTTGACATCGTGTATATCCAGTGTTATGGGGGATTTGGATATCAGTGATTTGGAGTTTAGTAAACGAGGGTATCCTAGTTATACGCCATGGAAGACAATCGGTGCCTCGAAACTGGCACTTACTCTGTTTGGATACGAATTTCAGCGTCGCTTAAATACGTTTGAACGGTCTGATAAGGCACCGAATAATGTGCATGTGACTATTGTAGACCCTGGTATGATGAGATCGCCATCATTTAAGAGATTCGTATCGATGGGTTCACTATGGGGGCTTTTGGTATATATTGTGTTGTGGCCTTTTTGGTGGTTTTTCCTGAAGACAAGTATTGATGGCAGCCAGTCCGTTTTATTTGCAGCGATGAGTCCTGAGATTAAGGATACACTAGAAACTACATATGTTTCGGAGTGTAGAGTTCGTCAAGCACCACCAAGAAGAGAAATAACCAGTGCTCAGTTACAGAAGGACTTGTATGAGGTTACTGAGAAGATAATATTAGAGACAGAAAAGACATCCGTGTTGGCGAGAAAAAGAATGGAAAGTGAGAAAAATGAAAAGGAAGCTGAACCCGCTGAGAAGACCGTATTAGGGGACTCCGTTAGAAACAGAATGGGAAGCGAAAAGAATAAAAAGCGAAGTAAAACAGAGACGACCGCTACTGGAAGCAGTATCTCGCCATCTGCTGCTAGTGCCACTAGTAGGGTAAACAAGATAGAAGGTGAAGCAGACAGCAAGTCCAAAAAGAAATCCAAGAAGATATAATAAGTGCGGTACGAGTCCGGGCAATTCTCGGCCATTTACCTCAATTTCTATAAATTATATATCAATATATTAAGCATCATATACAGTTTTGGTAATGATACCGGGATCGCAGTACTACAAGTTTATACAGACAAGGGCCCGGCCCACATCCCGATTCCTCGACCATCCATAGATTAAACAACAGAAATATATATTATTATTTTACAAATAAAGGGAAGCAGCAGAAACAAGATCTCTTTTGATCAATATTAAAGCTTTTTCCATTTTGTCCTCAAGAGCTTCATTACCAATAGTTTTAGCAGCCATAATCATCTGCCTCATGAGTTCTTCAAGACGTCTGAACATTCTAATCAAACTACCTTCATAAACGTCAGTCATTTTGCAGATCTGTGCAAAAGTAGCTCCTTTAGACCATTGATAGACCACATCCATGAGTTCAGGTTTGAACTTTTGTACATAGTCATCTTCGACAATTTCAAGTTTACTTTCTTTCGATACCTTGGCAATCTGCTTGGCCATCGTCTGTAAGGCTTGTAAAGGTTCTTTCAGTTCTGGACGCAATGACGGTTGTTCATTTGTCTTTTCGTCAAAAACAAAGCAACTCAGTAAAGCAGCACATTGCTCAGGAGTCAAGTCGCTGAATGTACCATTAAAAATCAACTCAGTCAGCAATAGTTCGTCACCCGTACTAATTTCACAAGCAACACGGCCCTTTAATTCGACAATATCAGAGATGGATGTGAACCCAAGTCTTCGTAAAACGCGCTTACGGCATTTCAATTCATCTAATTGCATAATGGCCTTGGCTTCAACGAGCTTGTCTTTTAATTTTTTAATGTTCTTTTCAATGCTATCCTTCTCGGAATATTCATCATATAGTTCTTGTAAACGAGGAGAACCGTACAGTGGGTTAGTAGCTAACTTAGCTTCCAAAACCTCCACCTTTCTAATCAGTCTCAAGAATGAATCATCTTTAATTTTCATATTCTCAATGGGATCAAGTAACGGAATACCGTCGGGAAATCGACGACTGATTTCTTCAATGTTCTTTCGTACAGTATTTCTTTGCTGAACAGAGGTCAAGTCTTTTGGTAAATAGGTTCTAAGATTGGCGAATTCAAGGATCGAATCTAGAGTGATGGGAATAATTTCAGCTCGAGCTGGCTCATCTCCCACAGGAGGTCTGATACCTTCAACTATTTGAGGGTCTCCCCTACGGATGAGGTGGATGGGAGAAGTTGCTGCAACCCACAGGACCACATCGACAATATATGATTCGTGATCCGTGAATTTAACATCATTACCTTTTTTCCCAGATGGTGGCTTACGTTTACTGAAAGAAACAATTGAGCCCCATCCGAAATCCAAAGCTGGTTTGTCTTTGTCAGCTGCGCCAGATTTAACCTTGACGTGAACAAGACGTCCAGACTGCAAGAAATTCAAGCAATGACTTGGGTACGTAACGACGTGTCTAATATCATCCTTGTATGTATCCAGCTGATGGCGAATATCATAATATTCCTTAATTGCATCTTCGTCCTCAATATTAATTGATACTAATTTATCATTGAGCGTCCTTAGCTCTTCCTCTAAAGCAGGTACTTGTGCGCCATTTTGAAACTGGTAGAAACATCTCTCAAGCATAAACTCTGGAGAAACACCTTCTACCCTCAACAGATTAAGAATCATGTTATAACTTAAATGGAAAGCAGAATCAAGACGATCCGCTTCACCCTTGACCATTCCCTTTGCAACTGCAGGCTCCATCTGTTCATCAATCATTAAAATTACAATGCCACGGTCATCAAGACCACGACGACCAGCTCGTCCACTCATTTGAATATATTCACCACCAGAAACCCATCTGAATTCTCTTCCATCCCATTTGCGGACATTTGTAAATACGACAGTTTTAGCAGGCATATTAAGACCAATCGAAAATGTCTCAGTAGCAAATAGCACCTTGATAAGACCTTCCTGGAATAGAATTTCAATAACTTCTTTCAAAATCGGCAACAGTCCGGAATGATGGATGCCAATACCACGCTTCAGCAGTGGTAATAAGTGTTTAATTTGTGGCAATTCTTGGTCGGCTTCCGATAATTGGCCAATTGCATTATTAAATACCTTTGAAATCATATCATGCTCATCTTCAGTGTTGAAATCCAATTTACTCATTTTCTTTGCTAATCCTTCACACTCTCTCTTACTGAAACTGAATACAATAACTGGATTATAGTTTTTCATCATAATAACCTTGATGATCTTATAAATATCTGGTAAATCCTTTTTGCCTCCTTTAAAAGTCTGGCCCTTTTTACCCTTTGAATTGATTGAATTAGGGTCGTCTCCCATCTTATCACCCAAAGATCCCATGGCCTTTTGGAAGTTTTCCTCTCTAAATACAGATTTCTCATCTACTACAAGATGGATACCGGACCCTCCGGCAGGGAACAAGTAGTGTTGAAGAGGCGTCGGTCTGAAGTTCGTATAAACAACGTGACATGGCTGTTCGTGAGTTTTACAAATCCATTCCGCAAATTGCATGGCATTAGGAATAGTGGCAGATAAAAACACATAACGGACATTGTCTGGTAACAAAATAATCGTCTCCTCCCAAACAACACCTCGTTCCTTGTCTCGCATATAATGAATTTCATCGAAAATGACCCAGGCAACTTCTCTCATAATTTCCGATCCGCGATACAACATGGACCGTAGAATTTCAGTCGTCATAACCAAACAACTTGCCTCTGGGTTGATAGTTACATCACCTGTCATTAAACCAACATCACCAAACTCTGCTAGTAATTCTCTGTATTTTTGGTTACTCAGGGCCTTAATAGGAGATGTATAAATGACCCTTTGTTTGGCTTTTAAACTTTGTGCAATAGCATATTCAGCAACGACAGTTTTTCCAGCAGAAGTATGAGCAGATACTAGCACCGACTCACCACGCTCGATAGAAGCAATCGATACTGCTTGGAAAGGATCAAGAGTAAATGGGTACACACGGGCAGGGTTCTCAGACTTATGTTGAGAGATGGGAATATAGTTGTAGTTTGGCGGTAAAGCGACTTGGTGTCTAACCTGATGAGAGAGAACAACTTGGCCATCCTGTTCTGGGGCTTGCTGTAAACCAGCAGAAGCTGAAACCTCACGCTGAGCTTCAGTTTCAAAAGAATCTGTTACAACTGGATTGAGAGTAGCAGAATTTAGTTTTGTTTTCTTTTTCGCTTCTTTCACTTTATTATTGTTATTATTCGCTGTGCCATTTTCTGGCTCATCTTTTTCACTATTGCTAGGGCTTAGTGGTCGTTTAGCAGCAACAGCAGCAGCCGGCTTGGCAGTGCTGGATTTCAGTTTATCGATTTCGTCGGGCTGAACAGAACCATCTTCAGTGAACACATCGAATAAATCTTCAGTCTCCATTTTACTTTTTGGGTTTGGATGGACGGAACAAATCAGATTCGACGTCGATGGTCTCTATGATGAGAAAATGTAGACGATCAGAATATTTTTCAGCCGTGACTGAGCCGCGCGTGTTGAGGTGCGTCCAGATGTGGACCCTGTAATGTGTACCCTGCATTATATACGGCGACCAGGCTCTGCCTAGACCCTAGGTAGCTTCACTCATGTCATACATGTATTCATAGGTTTATATAATATAGCGTTAAAAAGAGTCATAAATGGAGTGTCATTATATCATTTTTTCAGAGCTGGCTAGCAGCTAAGATTACTTAGTCTCTCTCGATCGTACTGAGCGAGGACTTCGCCGCCGATGGATGGAGACCCCATAACGGGACTTGGGTAGTCATCAGTTAGCGAATCATCGGTCCTGACTCTCCAGCTTCCAGGATCAGATGGCACTCGTTTGCCCGTTTGTAGACCTTTGTAAGCCATTAATGATCGGGCATCCCTGGTGAATCCAGCGCTGTTGATCTTATGATTGAAATTAGTTGCAAATGTACTGGTGGTAATTTTCGAAGTACCAGATGCGCTTCTACTCTGCGCTATGCTACTACCGTTATTGTCCAGGTGGTTCAAGGACCACTCCAGCCTGTCTTTGATGCCAACACTGTTTGTTTCCCACCCATCAAAGGCAGCACTGTTCTGATGGTCAAAGTGGTCGAGGAAAAGGGGGCTGGAGTTAACAATAACAGGGTGCGTACTATTACTGTTGAAGACATATTTTGGCGCTATGTTACTATTACTGTTACTACTCCGAAATGTAGTAACAGAACTTCTTACTTGATGGTGTAGCTTGTTTAGCAGACTGTCACTTTTATGATGGGCTTTGATTATTGGCTTTGGTGAATGGGCGATATCTGGAGATGCAAAAAATGACAAGAAACTGTTTGAGGATTTATGTTTTTTGAGAGTTCGTTTGGTGGAAGAAGATGGATGCGACATGTTTTCCACCGAACTTATCGTACTGTGTAATGTTTCAGAGTCTGTTGTAGGAGGGGCCACAACATTGTGCTGGTATTGCATGTATTGAATAGGAGTATAGTTGAAACTGCTAGTAGTATGAGAGGTATTCGGAGGAGGCGGGCAGTGGTTGATGCTGTTAATGCTCATATGGCTATTATTATTATCCAACTCATCTGTTATCATCGTAGGAGTAGTATTTGTCATTAGGGAAGGACTTGTCATTTCATAATTTGTTGTCGGCGATGAAAAAAGTGTACTGTTGGTGATGGCAGCTTCTTGTAGAGGTTGGTCATTTAGTGTTGACATTGTTGATTTGTGTTCTAGGTGAGAGGATGGTGGTAATTCAGATCCGTGGGTGATGGAGATAATTGTTTCAGTTATTGCTATGGTGAGATATGCTGTCGAAATAACCAAAGTGAAAGCCCAAAGGATTAGAAGAGCCACTTCTAGACGGATTGAATTACTGTTTAACTCGAGAGAGGGTGAAATCAATAATCGTTTAGATGCCCAAATACAACCGGTTAATAAAACACCTAACAAAGTAAGCATATCTAGTGACAAGAGAATTGGTCTTTTTGGAAGCAATCCACAGAATAGTAATAAAACCACATGAAGGATTAGGAATCCGCTAGAAATGCCAGAGATTATTTGTAGACTTTCTGTATAATGGGATATACACAGAGTCAAAGATAGCGCAGCAGGGCCGGCAGGTACCAGTAGGACGATAAAAGCTGCCAATGATATTGTTGGCAGATGAAGTTCAATACTAATCATTAGAATGAAAAACGATCATTAAGTGGTAGATGTTGTTGGTAGAAGTTGTTGCTATTAATCGGATATATAACGATCGATAGATTATGTTTGTGTTCTTTTGCACCACCTCCCACTCAAGACAATATCGCCGATCGTGAAGAGCGAGCGTATTCAATGTGAGACAGTTTGAGATTTTGAGTCAACAAGAAGTTTCAGATCAATAACAATAGGAGAGAGATCGCTAGGTATATGCAGTCGGTTGTTTACATTTGTCTGTTTAAGGAGATGGTGGTGTCGATCTGAGGTAGTGTTGCTGGGGTGATGTAGATGATAGCGGCAAGGAGTAAACAAACCAGAGCGAGGATATTTGGTAGTGTTATCTAAGGTCATACATATATGGCGGCAGTGAAGTGAAATGTTCGTAGTGTGCTCTCGTCCTTGATCTTCTCTACTAGAATTGCTGCTGCTGCGCCATGGATGGTGAGACCATACGCTATTTATTCGTGCGCTGCCAAGATGAATAGCCGGTGAAGCGCTGCCAAGAAGCAGTGATCAAAGTGATGAATCCTATCTAGCATTATGAGTGTACGATGTTCACATCTGCCGTGGCCGGCTGGCCAATCCAGTTATAACTGCGAGTATAATACGCCCTACTTCCTCTTCTCCTCTATCTCCTTTATATCATTGCCCTCCTCGTCCTCCTGTTTACTCTCAACCAGCTTCCAGCGATTCATCGAGATACTCGCTACCGTAAACATCGATCCGTCTATGCTTGGCAGCCAAGCGAAACAGAGGTAAATAAACTTTAGGTGGTTTATCGTTTCCAATTCAAGCCGGCAGGGCTTTATATGCAGTAAAGACCCTCTGACGTGAGTGTATTCACTGTAGAACACCACCATTGAGTATCTAAATGTCTATAAAGCGTTCTAGAGATTTGCGTTCTCCGTTCTTCAGTTTCACTTTTTCACGTGCTCTTCAGAGTTTATCCGTAACGTAGCTTAGTTTATCCGCAATGGCACCACCAGCCTTACACTGGCTCGACCACTACAGCTGGCTTTAGCTCTACTACCTCTACTTCTACCGCTATCGCTATCGCTACCGCTACTGCGAACACGCGTAAGCGCCATTGCCTCCATCGCATGCGCAGCAGCAGAATATTACAGTGTCTCAGCGGCACTATCATCCAGTTCAATGGCTGCGCTGCTACTGCCACTGCTGCTATGGCTACGGCTACGGCGCTACTGCGCTGCTTATGGTGTGAAGTAGCCTTGTGGACTCTGCTTCTCCGCGAAGCGGAGCAACGGGTCTGGGCGGAGCCCAGCCGCCGGAGGCGAAAGGGGGAACCCTCGGAAGCTGGGCTCTGCCCGGACCCGTTTTGCTCGCTTCGCGAGCTGCTAGGACCGAATGCCCCCCACGCTCGCTATGTCTTTGCTCGGGCCTCCGTTCCGTGATTCTAAAGCCGCCCGACAGGGTAGGGGCTAGAAAGGCAGATTGGATGCACAGACTACAAACGCATATGAGAGCGTTATCGGAGCCAATCAACCCTTACCTAAAATGTTCCGCGCAGAGCCGGAGAATAAGCACCAGCAGTAGCAGTAGCAGTAGAAGTAGATACGGCCTACTACTAAATCTCATGATAGTTCAGGCCGGAAGATACCATATTTAGATAGGTCCAACGAGAGAAGGACAGTCAGTGCTAATTTATTTTTCTTGATCTTTTTTCCGCTTTCTTTTCAGCGATAGGAAATCAAACGACAACGGCCGACGGAGTTTGCACGAACAATTTAAAGATTGGCATTGTCATCACCGTATCAAAGGTATCTCATTACATATCTCAGCAGCGCAGTGCCTTACAGATAAGCAGCAGAGGAGCGGAGCATAGAGTAGCTGAGTATAGCGGAGCTGAGCGAGTAGAGCAGCATCAGCAGCAGAGCAGCAGCAGTAGCAGTAAGACCTGGGTCTGCATTTGATTTCATCTACTGTCACATCTTACGATCCACAAACTTCATCTATAGAGAACGAGCATCAGCCAACGAGCCGTACTCGAAACCAACTTCATCACCATCATTCTCTTCTTCATCATCTCCTCTGTGACCCTCGCATGTCTGATACCGCTGCGTAAACAGACAGACTTCTTCAACACAGCGAACATGGCTCAATCATCTCCTCCCTTGCCGTCGGTCGTAGATAACATGGCATACCAAAAGGTTTCCGTACAACGCAAGTCAGCGTCGTCAACGTCTGGACTGTCAAGACTGCTTGGTTCCGACAGCAACAAAAAGGTGAGCACATACTCTTTTTCCTCTGGCGCTTCACTCGTTTTGCACTCTTCGCTCGATTTAGCGTACCGAGCGAAGCGAGCTACGGGTCTGGGCAGAGCCCAGCCGCCGGAGGCAGACCCCCCCTTCCCCTGTGGAGCAGTAGCTAACGGTGGTAAAGTCTGTTTCGTCAGCAGATTTGTCGAGCAGGTTAAAGGTCATTTCGTTGAATGCATCGTTGGCGTCGCAGTCGGACCCGGTTATTGGTAGTTCGGTGGATGGCGAGACGGATTCGTCGTCGCGGACGTCTCGCGCTTCGTCGACAAAATACCAGTCTTCAGTGCATTCCGAGGACAGCAGCATTTCCGAGCAGCGTAGCGATGCCAAGTTTATCATTGGAACTCCTCTGGGAACGCCTCTGGCCATTGATACGTCTCCTACAGATGTTCCATCCAGTCCTATTATCGGCACTCCAGCTCCACAGTCGGTTTCAGCGTCTTCTTCAAGCATCCCGTTCCCGAGTTCTCCCACTCCCAGACGAGCCGGCTCGAGAAGATCCACTAATGCCCAAGTGGAGCCTCGATTCATTGTCAATATCCCCTCAACCGCTCCTAGCAGGTCTCCATCTTCATTGAGCTTGTTCAGCAAATCTAGACCTAGAACTGACTCTGTTAGCTCGTCTCATACGAACAGCTCAATGACTGATTTGAAAAGATTTTTTCAGAAGCCTTGGAAACAGGGAAACGACATGTACTCAACGACTCCAGGTGGTATTAATGGCTCATCTATCTATGTCACCGAGTCGTATGCCTCGACTGCTACAAACCGTACTCAGGATGACGCATACCTCCCTGGAACACCTCCTTCTGGATCGTCTCCAGTTGTTTCCGGTTCTCTGAAAGCTAATGGAAAGGCCTATTCACGGCCATTTAAATCGTCTACAAATCTAAAGTCCTATAATGGATTATACGGTAGCAGCGTCGACGCTAGAAGAACATCATTGTCGAAAACATATGGCAGATTAGGCAAATCATTAGGTGAAGGAGCTGGTGGCAGTGTTCGAATTGTCACCAGGCCACGAGACGGGAGAATGTTTGCTGTTAAAGAATTTAGAGCCAAGCAGTCGCATGAAACGCACCGCGAGTATTCCAAGAAAGTCACAGCCGAATATTGCATTGGCTTGACTCTCAAACATCCCAATATCGTTGAAACTGTGGATATCGTCCACGAATCAGATCGTGTGTACCAAGTCATGGAATATTGTGAATACGACTTATTTGCAATTGTCATGTCGGGCAAAATGAGTCGCAAGGAAATCTATTGTGATTTTAAACAGCTCATGTCCGGCATTAAATATATGCATGACAGTGGCCTTTCGCATCGGGACCTTAAACTTGACAACTGTGTCATCAACAGCCAGGGCATTGTTAAGATCATAGATTTTGGTTCTGCAGCAGTTTTCAAGTATCCTGGTGAGAGTGGCAAAATACATGAAGCAACAGGAGTGGTTGGCTCTGACCCATACCTAGCTCCAGAGGTGGTTACTAGTATTACGTATGACCCTAGGCCAACTGATATATGGTCAGCAGCAATTGTATTTTGCTGTATGCTGATGAGGAAATTCCCCTGGAAGGCACCGAAACAAAGCGATAGTTCGTTTAAATTGTTTAGTACACCCGTGCCAGATAGCGTACCACCACCACCATCTCCATCGACCAACAATCAAAACAGCATGATAATCGCCGATGATGTGGCGCCTCCTCCTTCAAGACCGCTTTCGGGACCTGAAAAACTCATGAAGAATCTCCCAGAAGAAGTGAGGCCCATGCTGCTAAGGATGTTGACTATTGACCCAGAAAAACGGGCCGATGTAGACGAATGTTGGAATGACGAATGGTTGAGCACTATCCCATACTGTACAATTGACGAGAATGGAGATTTCGTCACATGTCTTGACGACCATACCCACTCTATAGTAGCATTTGATGAAGCACACATTGCATCACTAGAAAAGAAGAATAAGAAACGTAGACCAAGTGAAAAGATGTGGTAGATCAAACAAGCAATTTAAGATAAACATTTTCTTTTACACTCGCTTATTATATATATTATGCATATTTTTCTATCTATATAAAGGACATATTTATTGATTTATAATACAACAGCAATATTCCTATAAAATGCATACCAAACCAATAACAGCATAAAACAATTGCCAACTAATTTTACGGGTGATAGATGACGAACTTTCAGTGCCGCCACTCAACGTACCGTCAATATAATATGTGGTGTTGCCTGTGCGATGGAATACTACTACATGATCCGAAGGCAATTGCTCTATGTAAGTAGTGTTACTATTACGGTCACAAGAACATGGCAATAGTGGTTTACACAAGCAATTAACATAGTAAGTAGTACCGTTATGCGAGTATGAATATGAATAATCGTAGACCTGGCTGTAAGCCGAGTAAGCCGAGTAAGCAGGCAAGAATGCTAAGCCCGCCACTGGAAACAGGAGAGGCGAGATCCCTCCGAATGACCGGTATCCAGCATTATAAGGTACAGTCGAACCTCCATAATAGTAGCCCCCAACAGGTGTTCTGGGAGAAACGATATGGCTCGTATAAGGAGGAGGTGGGTCATGAAGGTGAGAAGTGGTTGGAGCTGATTTTGGCTTGGCACCACCTGAACCTGACTTGGTGCCTGATCCGGAGCCTGAGCTTGAACCAGAAGTGGAGCCAGATCCTGACGTAGAACCTGAACCTGAACCTGAACCTGAACCTGAACCTGAGCCTGAGCCTGAGCCTGAGCCTGAGCCTGACTTGGTGCCTGACCCGGAGCCTGAACTTGAACCAGAAGTGGAGCCAGATCCTGACGTAGAGCCTGAACCTGAATCTGAACCTGAACCCGACTTGGTGCCTGACCCAGAGCCTGAACCTGAGCCAGAGGTGGAACCCCCCGACTCGCCCCCTGATTCACCACTAGAACCGCTAGAACTGGTGCCACCACTTGAATGGCCACCGCTAGAACCACCACTAGAGTGACCACCGCTAGAACCGCCACTAGAGTGACCGCCACTGGAACCACCACTAGAGTGACCACCGCCGGAACCACCCCTAAGTCCTAGTGGATCTATTCCATATTCAATCAAATGTCTACGATATCCAGCCGTTTCTGCTTCCGACGAATGTATCACGTCGTCCCTGTCACTCTGCTTTACTGGATATCCATCCGACAGAGTTATCAATACCACCAGTATCGGTACTAGCAGTCTAACAAAGTAACCAGTTCGCCGGCAAAGCGTAATTTTCATTATTTCCCTAACGGTATAAACAAACGCGGTATAGCGCGGGCATACAGCTTATTTATATACTTATTATTATACTGGACATAGCACAGACATGTAGTTGTCACCTGCGCTCGTGCTATTAACTTTAAATGAAGCATTGCCGGCGTGACTTGGCTCTGCTGCCGCGTCTGGGCCCTGCCGTGTATGAGGATATTGATGATAAAGATCTCCCGCCAAGTAAGGCTTAGACCGAGGCTGTGGATTATAAGCACGACAATCGTTTCTGCAACTGGCAACATCGCACAACTTTAACACTGTGCTTATCTTTTGTTAGCTTCTTAGCCCTAGCAAAGAGAAAGCTTAATAGGCTTCAGCGCAGTCAAACTCGTGACACCTTTTCGCACTGCCTGGACCACTATACCCCTTATCTGCCTGCGGTGACTGGGTTCCGCCCAGACCCGTGGCTCCTCTTCGCGGATATACGGACTCCTAGAAGCAGGGGGGCTGGGAAGGTACAAGCATTCAAGCACAGTTAAAAGATTATATACAGAATAATAATAATAATAATAATAATAATAGCGGCAGCAATTCATTCAACAACCTCAACGCCTACCGACTTTGCCACGCTGATAACGCTCTTTGCAATACCTTCGAGTTCCAGACCTTCATGACGAGTGTCCTGAAACGATGTGTTAGCGCTGCCGCGAAGCGGGGCCACGGGCACGGGCAGAGCCCGGCAGCCGGAGGCAGAGCCTCCTCTCATCTCTACTTACGGTTTTCTTGATTTTAGCAATTTCGTAAACGTGCTTTAGTGATATCTTTCCTACTAGTTTCTTGCCAGCCTCGTCTGTGCCCTTCTCGATCCCGGCTGCTCTCATTAGTAGCCATGCAGTAGGTGGACTCTTGGTCTCATATGTGAAACTTCGGTCGGGCTTGACAGTGATGATGGTAGGGATAGGCGTTCCTGGATTCAAATGAGCTGTGCGAGCATTGAAGTCTTTACAGAAATCAATTGCCTTGACACCTTTGGATCCTAAAGCAGGACCGACTGGCGGCTGTGGCGACGCTTGCCCGGCGCCTACAATCAGTTTAACCAGAATGTTTTTTGCCGCTTGTTTTGACATTGTGCGGATTACAGTGGATCAGACAGAAGATTTCGCTCGTCTGTTGGGTGTATTGCACTCTGAGTGAGTGAGTGAGTGATGCAGTAGTGTTAGTTTGTGAAGTGAAAAATTCCCCCTGGATGGCGAACGAAGGGTTAGGATCGCCACATTGCTGGCGGCGCATGCGGTTGGTTCTTTCTACATAGTAGGATGTGTGATGATAGACGCAATTACCGAGGGTCCACAAAACAGATATTACTATTCGAGATTCGGGTACTTGTTGACCATAGAGAGCCGGGTTGATGATCAAAGATTGAACAAAATAGATAGATAAAGAAGGACCGAGTATCAACGACTTGTTTATAGAACCGGGTAATAGCGTGGTTACTCGGTGCCAGCTGCCAAGAATTCGTACTGTGTAACCCCTGCCCTGGCGAAATACGGCTTTCTGTCACCGAGTGAGAGTGACTCTATCACTGAGTAAAAAGATAACCGGCCAGAGAGAGCTACATCTAGCTGGTATAGCAGCAGGAGTATATAAATACAACAGTAGCACCGTGCTGATTTGTGGTTTGTTAGCTGAACAACTTCAGGAATCACTTTTGAATTGAATTGAAAATGTTGTCATTAAGAACGCTCTATCGCGGATCGCGAGTCCTCTCTAGACAAGCATCATTCTCTGCCCAAGCAGTAAGTAACATCAGCATCGACATCAGCAGCGGCAGTAGCAATTGTAGCAAGCCCTCACACTGAGAATTACAGGTCTGGGCGGAGCCCAGCCGTTGAAGCAGCAGAACTGAACCCGGGACAACGACTAACTGTTGACCTTACAGCTCCTTGGAGAGTCTGTCGAGAAGGTTGATCCCGAAGTGGCAGCCATTGTGTCTAAAGAACGACGCCGTCAAAAGGAGTCAATTACGTTGATTCCTTCTGAAAACTTCACTTCCAAGGCAGTCATGGATGTGTTGGGATCAGAGATGCAGAACAAATACTCCGAGGGTTACCCAGGTGCCCGTTACTATGGAGGCAACCAGTTCATTGACCAGGGAGAGAGTCTGTGTCAGAAGAGAGCCCTGGAGGCGTTTGATTTATCTAGTGAGAAGTGGGGAGTCAATGTCCAAGCGTTGTCAGGAGCTCCTGCAAATTTATACGCTTATTCGGCAGTTGCTGAAGTGGGTGATAGAATCATGGGCCTTGATTTACCTCATGGTGGTCACTTGAGTCACGGATACCAAACACCAACTAAGAAAATTTCAATGATTTCGAAATACTTTCAGACTATGCCTTATCGACTAGATGAATCAACTGGATTGATTGATTACGATACGCTTGCCAAGACGGCAGAGCTGTTTCGACCAAAGATCATTGTAGCCGGTGCATCTGCATATAGTAGAAACGTTGACTATAAGCGATTCCGGGGCATTGCTGATTCAGTCGGTGCTTACTTGCTTGCTGATATGGCTCATACTTCTGGATTGGTTGCTGCTGGTGTAGCCGTTTCTCCATTTGAATATGCTGATATTGTTACAACTACTTCGCACAAGTCGCTTCGTGGACCCAGGGGAGCTATTATTTTCTTCCGTAAGGGAGTTCGTAGCACTGATAAAAAGGGCAGGGAGACTCTCTACGACTTGGAAAACAAGATCAACTTCTCTGTTTTCCCTGGCCATCAGGGAGGTCCTCACAATCACACAATTACCGCACTGGCTGTGGCGCTTGGGCAAGCAGTTACTCCTGAATTCAAGAAGTACCAGCAGAATGTTGTTGAAAATGCCAAAGTATTTGCATCTGCCTTGCAAAAGCTCAACTACAAGTTGGTTTCTGACGGAACCGACAATCACCTCATCTTGATTGATCTTAAGCCTAATAAGATTGATGGCGCTAGAGTGGAGACTGTTCTTGAATTGGTGAACATTGCTGCCAACAAGAACACTGTTCCTGGTGATAAATCGGCTCTTGTGCCTGGTGGCATCCGAGTCGGAACACCTGCCATGACTACCCGTGGATTTGGGCCCGAAGATTTTGAAAAGGTTGCCAGCTACATTGATCGCGCCGTCAAAATCGCCGTATCAATCAAGCAGGACGCTGCATCTAAGGGTGTCAAACAGAAGGTGGCCGAGTTCCGCCAGGTCGCAGAGACTCTTCCTGAAGTTCAGCAACTGAAGAACGAGGTTACTGAATGGGCTCTTACTTTCCCTGTCCCTGGCGAGTTGTAAATAAATCTATTTAAAAATGAATAATATGTGTTAAACAAATAGAATGGTCGCCTCGTGCTTCACGGAACTGGAACTAGTGAAGCAACCTATGATGATGAAAAAAATGGACGAATCCGGAATTGAACCGGAGACCTCTCGCATGCTAAGCGAGCGCCATAACCAACTAGACTATACGCCCAAATTGTTAAGCTGTAGGAAAACGAATAGCCCCTTAGGTGAAATTTCACAATTCTCGTTATTAGCATATGCTGCTCTATATTATTGTAACGGAAATGCGGAGTAACATAGGAATATGATATAAGAATAAATATAAAAAAAAAACATAGGAATATGAATATCGAATATAAATAAACAGGCCACATAATTGTCACTGATCTATATGGTTGCACTGCTGCACGCGCTCAACTGGCTCGAATGGAAAAAGTGCAGAACATAGCACTCCGAAAGGCCCTAGGGCACTACCATCTTCGCCAATTGCGGTACAGCAGGCCGAGCTTGGTATCCCCCCATCCACCTCCGACCACAAGCCACCTATCCTTGTCAAATCACGAGATAGTCTCGCAAATCAGCGGACACGAGTCTATGATCAATACAAAACCGCCCAATACGCTCACCAATAATTACCGCATTCGACACTGCCAGAAATACTATCTTTCCGACTTTCCTCATCCCTCGCTCACACCTTAACCCCCTTGGGATCACACTCCCCAAATCAAAAAAAGACTCCTTTTGAACCTCGCCCGCGAGTGGCAAACCCACTTCGAAATCCGTACACGCGTAGATCAGCACTATAGGATTATAGAGCAAGTCTCGCCCTCAGTCAAACACTTCAAGTTGGCGAGTATACTTTCGAGTATTCCCCGAACTATCTAAACAGGATTAGCCAATTACGAGTAGGTCATGCTCGGATTGGATCCCAGTATGTCGGCAGCTGGAGGAAAGCTGACGATGCCCCTGCTAGATCCTTGTTCCTATTGCACGACGATGTTGCGTTACATCTTATGCGCTGATGCCTTGCTGTGTCATTTCGCATTTTAGTGTAATATGTAGTTCGTAGCTTCATTCATTTGCTGGCCCGCCCTTGTGATGTTGTTCAGTTTGTCTTCTCTTATACATTTCACTGTTCGTACCCGTTTTCACTGGTATAAATTTTATATAGTAGTTGTTCTGCCCGCTATGTAATGTTGCAAAAAAGGTGGAAGAAAAAGGGAAAGAAAGTTTTTTGACAGTCCAGATTTACAAGGAGCAGGGCAAAGAAATACGCTGTAAGACAATCTTCGCCATTTCTGGCATGAGAGAGCAAAAGATTAACCTAAAACACTCGTATATATTTAACTCTATGCTTATCGTGCATAATATCGCTTTTGCCTAGGAAAACACTAATAAGTTTGTTTATGTTGCTGAAACGGCTGGAATTGCACGAAACTCCAAGAATTACTAGTAGGCGCCATCATTTCACATGATTGCTTCCGGTTAGAATTAAATATTGTGAATTGTCGTCTTCTAAAATCAAAACAGCGAGATTTGTTTAAAACCCCAATAGTTTTTTGTTTCTAGCGGTATGAAATTACCGTAAATGAGAATAACTGCAGAGAAAATGGTTCAGATTTGGTGGGAAAAAATTTGAAGGCACTTTCAGGAGGCGAATTTCGTCATTGGCAATGTTTTGATTCGCTCTTCTGAACAAATGATTGTAACAACTGTAAGGTGTTTTTACATTAAGCGTGGATCAGTATTTTTATAGTCGCTATTATTCGGTGACAATCTGTGGGTCAAACAAAATCTATTATCTGGCTTTCAAACAGTAAATAAGACTACCTCAGCTTAAAATATTTGTTACTCTCGTGGGTTGCTGATGTTGATGGTAGCCACCAGCTATGTACAGACAGAATTCGCACATTCTAGTCACCTTCACCAAGCAGAAGAGCGGTCTTATCTGCGCTCCGCCACGGACCGGCGGTGGAACTTAGGATGATGAAGTATCTCTGTGGCTGTCAATAATAACTGGCTCGACCGAGCGAAGTAGGGGTGTTCGGTATATAGCGTGTGCGGCATGTGCGGCGTACAGGTCACATTTTTTTCAGATGCTTGATGCAGTTCTAAATAGAAGGGGTAGATTCTATCAATATATTATTCTTCCGGTATAGCTGGTTAAAAATGAATAGTGGATCAAAGATACCCGAGGCAAAAGGAGGTGGTACAAGTGCAACCGGTACTAAACCTCCCAAGTCCAAAGGTTATACAAATCCTGCTCTTCAAGCAATGGGCATTCCCAGATTAAGAATTCCGTCTAGAAATTGGAGTATCTTTTGGGCAGTGACTCTTTCAGTTTCAGGTCTCTATTTCCATGATAGATATCAAAGGAAGCAGATTCGACAGAAATGGAAAGATAGAGTATCGTATTTGGCTGCACAACCTATGAACCCTTTGGACTTACCCCGTAAAGTGACCGTTTTCATTGCGCCTCCACCAGCTGATTATTTAGACTTGGGATTTGCTCACTTTCGCCAGTATATTAAACCTATTCTCGTGGCAGCTGCTATTGACTATGAAGTCAAATCAGAAAGTAGGCAGGGTGAAATCAGAGCCATGGTTGCTGAAGACATTCGAAATCAACGTAGAGCAGATGTTGGCTTACCAGTTACCGGGGATCAAGCAGATGAGTTGGATATTATGATAAATAAGAAAGTTCATAAAGATAATAGTGGAGGCGTCATTTGTGTAGGACGAGGTGCTTACAAAGAGTATATGAATGGGCTCCATGAGGGATGGTTGGGTCCATTAGAAGCACCCGTTGAAGAGGTTGTTGCATCAGAGGTCGAGGGTGGTAGTGGTAGTGAAACTAGCCACTCCATGAGTGATGATTCGGCTACTACAGCCGCAGAAGCTCTTATTGCTTCTAATAACAATGCTGCTACGGGCTCTGACTCACAAGTTCCGACTGAAGTAAAAACACTTGATCAAGCTACCGGCAAACTAGACTCTAACCAATCGGCTACAGACGCAGAATCAGTTGAAGAATTCCCAGATAGAGAAAAGGACCTTCAAGATATTTATGGAGAATTGCCAGAAAAGAAGGATGACGAAACAACAACTGAAGAAGCAATCACAGAAAAGAAAGAGGAAAAGAAAAAAGTCCCAAAGCCATATATTAAAATCCCTGAATATATGGAGATTGAGACTCCATCTCAATTGGAAAGTTTGGCAAGGTTTGAACCGTTAGCAGCTATCAATTTCCCACATTTATTAGGGTTCATGAATTTTCCGAGAAGAGTTTACAGATTCTTTAACCGAAGACAACTGGCGGAAGAAATGGGTGAGGCTACTGCTGCGGTTGTGTTTGCCCAAACAAGACCGTTTAGAGCCAGTGAGGATGTTGATTTATTAAAGAGCGAAGAGGACGACTGGCCGGCTAAATGGAAGGCAAAGGGTCTTGAGACCGGGTCCGAATGGATGTGGGATTTCAGAGTCGACGAGAGAATTGGTAATAAACTAGAAGTTTATGAATTGCATGATAAGGAAAACGATTCAAATGAGTTTACTAGCGATTAGCTAGATCTTTGTGTAATATAGCGAAATGTACATAGCAGATACAATATTAATATATATGAAAATAATATATTACATGGGTCATAAATAATGCGATAGATGTATAGCAATGGAAAGTCGTTAATATACCTTAGTTTTTTTACTAAAGATTTGATCAATTTCATCATCCAATTGTCTCTTGTTGTCTGCATTAGGCTTGTGCAGAGAAGGTGATGAAGTTTTCTTAATCTTTGGTTTGGGGGATTGAGGCGGTGTATTGAGCTTTTGCAGTTTGATTGATGCGATAGAAGAACCTGGAGAGATAGTAGGAATGCTAGGTTTAACAGGGGAATGAGGTGTGGGGCCAGAATTCAATTTTGATGGTGACGATGGCAGTGATACTCTCTCTTTAACCTTTGATGGTTTAGCGATTGGCGCAGTCTGTTTGATACGAGTCAAACGAGAATAAATAAGCATATATGCAGAGTTTTGGCGAAGGACAGTTTTTTCAGACACCTTGCGGACACATTCGTCGTCATACTCTGCCCAAGAATTGTCAGGTTGGCGACACAATGCAATATAGTGACCACTAGACACCGTACGACCTTCATGAACAATAACACTTATAAGACGGTACTTAATGGGTTCACCAGAAACTGAGTACTTGGTAAGATCTAAATCTAACGGGTATTTCATAGTTTCCTTCAGTTTCTGGGAGTGCGAACCTTGGAATTTAAATCTTTTAATGTGAACAGTGAGGTATTCTGGAGCATCATTGATACGACTGATTTTAACTGCTGAAGTGAGATTCTTGCATTTTTCACATTGATAGCCTGATTTTGTTTTAGGGTCTTGTTTAATGAGTTCTGGAGAGAAAAAGTCCTGAATGGAGCCCTCTAAAGTGAACTTTATTTTGGGCAGGAGCGGTAAAGAGGAATCAGTAGTAGAATTAGAAGTGCCAACAGTAGTGGTACCGCCAGTGCTGCCAGACTCGCGTGCCTCCTTAAGCACTTTATAAGCCTTTGCTTCGCGAGCAGAAAACGACACTGGTAGGTCATAAAAATCTTGATGTGTAGTTGATATATGACCACATGTTTTACAAGTGACTTTCTGATCGATATTTCCACCGAAAATTTCGTGAATAATCGAAGAATTCAGCTTCTTGCCTTTTGGAACACTATCTTCTTGAAGACGACTAATCAACGACATGAAGTATTCATGGGAATCCTCCTGCTGCCATTCCGACATCATACAATTGATATCAGGCAATCGACGAATGATCTTGACGGGATAAACTCTACGTTTCTTACCAGGCTCATACAGCCGTTTTAACAGGCCTGCCAAATCGCTACTGACGGAACTGCTAGAAATGGTATTTCTATACTTTGTTTGTTGAGCAATATCCATCAGGTAATGAGCCATCGCAGGGACATGAAAGATAGCTTGCATGGCAGCGTTCATATAACAAGTCACCGATCGATTTTCAAGACCCATAGGAGCCATAGTCAAACTTCTCCAAGATTTGACGATGTGAGAGTGTGATCGGGACCCTTTGTCGGTAGTCGTCTCATTGATGTCATAAAACTGCCTGGTGGGAGATAAACCTGCGAGCGAGGTATTTGAAGAACGTTGTGGTGAGGCAGAGGACGTTGTTTCTCGTTCTCGTTTTTCATTCTTATGTAACTGCTGTTCTGAACTCTTTTTATCTTCGTCGTCATCATCATTATCATCATCCTCTTCCTCCTCGTCTCCTTCTTCGTCAACAAATCTCAATTCGCCAACGTTCAACTCGTCGTCATCCTCGCTATCACTATCACTCTCTGGGCTTGACACTGGAGTAAGTACAGTACTATCGTGCTCTTCGTCATCTGATGTTTGAGGAGTGGAAGAAGATGAAGCAGGAGATTCGCCATTTCCACTCTCATCCTCGTCCTCATTGTCGTCTTCATCTTCTTCTTTAATAGGCTTAATAAGTACATACGAAGCAGGCTTCGCAGCGGTAGTTTCTGGCTTTCTGGCAGGAACATATTCAAGATGGCTATTTAAAACTTGTTCAGCCAAGGCACTGTTTCGGGCCACCAGAGGAGCGATGTCAATCATTTTAGTAAAATCAGGGATCTTACTAATGTTCGGGCTCAGTGAGGAAAGAGCGCAATCAATTCCCTTACTTTAATACGCGTCGTCTAATTAAACGAACCGCTTAAATTCCTTGTCGGGTAAAAATCACTACTACCACGATAGAATTTAACGATTGGCTTTTTTCCCAGGAAACCCCAAAAAAAAATCCTCTTAAAACCTGAGTTGTTCCAGTAATTACCAACGGCTTTTTTCTCAATTTTTTCCTCAAATGTCTTTTTACTTTTTTTCAGCTCAAGAATCGCTTAAGGGCATCCTGCTTTTTTTTCCCCTTGCGTGAGGCTGATGCAGCACAGCCGTTCGGAGCGATATTCAGGGTCCAAGCTATCAGGCTATCAGCACAAGCCTTTTCAGCCGGACAACTAAACGAGCGAAGCGAACAACGGGTCTTGGTGGAGCCCAGCTGCCGGAGGCAGACCAGGCAGTAGCAGTAGACGAATGAATTTGCCTATGCATATAAATTACATTCAATGTTTCTTCTTCATCTTCTTTTGGATCCTGTTCAAAGCTCTCTGTTCTTTCTTTAGTGTACCATCGACCATCTTGTATTTACCCTTGACGCCCTTGGGTCGTCCTTGAAGACCTCTGTTGGCACCCTTGGCAGCAATGACAGTTACCTTGGGCTTATCGGTCTTCTTTTTGGTCAGCTTGCGCATAAGCTTGGCAATGTCTTCAGATTTCTCCTTTTCAGATTTGGAGTCGTCTTCATTGATAAGATCACTCTTCTTGCGGATCTTTTCAAGCTTCTGATGTGCCTTATACTTTTTACGTGCTTGTGCCTCAGCGACCTTTTTTATAGGACGCGCGTTCATGGCTTTCAGTTTCTCCTTGATAGCTTCCGCTGCTTCTTTGGTGATGGGTTTCTGGATTTTGCTATGTCTGGATTCGTCGTCAAGGAACCAGTCAGGTAAACCGTCCTTATCTCTGAATGTGTACCTGTTATATCCTTCGTCAATTAATGAATGCTTAGATTTTTGGCCGAGAGCGAGCTGATGCGCTAAAGTCATTGCCTGAGCCGTGACAATGTCTACATAGGGGTCTTCAGGCTTGTCTTTATCGGTATTCCACTCGTCTTCTTCTTCCGACTCGGGCTCACGAGCAACGACTTCGAAATCCGACTCGGATTCGGACTCTGCATCGTCTAATGGTGATGGAGATTTAGCAGTACCATTTGTAGAACCATTAACCTTACTATTACCATTTGCAGAGCCATTATTTCCAGTAACCTCGATAGTCTCAAACGATTTAAAAAGTGGATTATCAAAAAATACCGCTGCTTTCCGACTTAAATCTCCAACACTGGCCGGTCGTAAGGTATTAATTAGCTTATTAATACTCTCATCTCCATCGCTGTCACTATCGCTATCACTTGCTTCGAGAACATCGGAATCAGAATCACCATTTTTACTATCGTTCTTTTCCCCGAATCCATCCCATTCATCGTCGCCATTTTCTCTCGCCATTTTAGCTTGATATTTCGCATCCCTCTCGGATTTACGTTTTTTGTAATCTTGATACATGTTATCTAGTTCAGCATCCAGATCATCAGCAGCATCATCACTATCGTAATCCTCATCATCATTATTATTATTAATATCATCTTTAGAATCTCCCATATTAACTTCATCATCAGCCCCACCGTTATTAAATACCATGCTCTTTTTACCCTTGATAAGATCTGACAATTGGCCAGTTCTTTCTGCGTGTTTGAGATTGAATAACGACTGTCCTTGTTGACCAGCGTCGATACCTATGTCTCCTGGAGTCATCATATTTAATTGCATTCTGACGATTTCCTTTTGTTTACGTTCGTTAGCATGTCTCTTGTCTCTTTTCTTTCGTAATCTCTCCTGTTCTTGCAGTTCTTCTAGTTCCTTTTCGATCCGTTCCTCCTCGGTCAGCGGTTCAGCATTGGCATTGTCTTCTTCGTCATCTTTTTTATCTAGTTGAAGCAAATCTCTTGCTGCTAATCTCCATTTCAATATCATTCGGAAATCCTTCTTACCCAAAACCTTGAGGTCCTTAAAACATTCAAGAAGTTCGTCAGTAGTTTGAGGCAACTTGCGCACTTCTTTGAGCTCTGGCTCAATATGATGATCAAAAGTAAAGGAGGACATGCCACCTAAACATTGAATAGGATCTTCATGCTTGACAAATTCCAATGCAGACATAGTATGATATTGTGTATAGTCACCTTCTTCATAACCATCTCTTTTTCTTCTTTTGATTTCGGGATTAAATACTTTGGCTTGATAATTTGGAGTAGGATCCTGTAATTCTTCAAACACATGTTTCGAGTCTAACAGTTTAGGGTCAATCTTTTTGGGGGCCTTGAATCCTCTACAAACAACGAAAATTTCAGCGGAAACGTTTCTTGAAGATGGAGGCTTTGTTGCCTCTACTTTATCAAAAAACTGTTGGAAAACCCACATAAGATTGTTATAATCTTTAGATCTGAATACTTTAGTAACAAACGTACCACCCTGCATCAGAAACTCCACTGCAAGTTTTAAAGACTGTAGCACTAATTCAGACTGAGTAAAGGCATCTTGAGTCCATGCCATACCTACATTAGGAGCACCATCGTGTAACACAGCGTCAGCTTTCCAAGTCTTCATATGGCCTCGTAACTGAGTTCTACAATGCTCAGTGGTAATATCACTTTGAAAGGTAATGACATTGGGTAATGGTTTAATAGGAGCCAAATCCACACCAATAATTAGAGAATTTATTGGACATAGACTCGACGCTACCTGACACCACGAACCAGGCGCAGCACACAAATCAATAACAACCTTTGATTTTTCTAGGAAATGTCCAAACTTCTCATTAATCTGGATAATTTTGAACGAAGAACGAGCTCTATAACCCTTTTCCTTTGCCAAGCGGTAATAGTGATCTAAACGACCTTTACCATGTTTCTTCTGAGCTTTACCCATGACGAATGCTATCTAAAATAAATAAATAGTACAGAAACCGAAAAAAAATATCTCTGCACACTATCCAAATTTTTTTATGCACAATCTGAATTTTTCATTGATAAAGGGCTAGGGTGACAGCCGCAGACGCCGCTTCGCCTCCGGCGGCTGGGCTCTGCCCAGACCCGTTGTGCTCGCTTCGCGAGCTGCGTGGGAGGCCCTTTCGGTTCGCATTTTAGGGAAACGGCTGGGTGGATGGATTGAGAGAGCAGAGCAGGGAGAACCGTGGTCGATAAGTGAGATTGTGGGATCGCCGTACTGGCTTCTTGCCCAGGCAGATATAGATAGCGGCAAGGGTTCTTTCCATACCGTATGCTCAGCGAAGCGTATATATATGTGGTCCTAGCAACGAGCGAAGCGAGCTACGGGTCTGGGCAGAGCCCAGCCGCCGGAGGCGAAGCAAGGGACAAAGCAGCAGATTCGTGTATTAGATACTAAGATGTTCCGAATGGCTACACCGCTGTATACGGTGATAGAGCACCGAGAGGGGGGTGTATACAGAGAAATTGAGATATAGCAGTCGAGGCTTTAAAGAATCAAGAACACCTTGAATCCAAAAAGATCTATTGCTGTACTGGAGTGCCTATCGGATCATAGATATCTAAATACCAATAGCCATGACGTCTCATGGTCGCAGACATGTCTACTGCTCAGAACGAAGAGTAGCCAATACTACAATCACGAAACAGCTAAAGGTACCGTCAGAAGATACCAGGTTCTTTCTTAGCGTGTAGACACATTGACTGACCATTGAGCAATTAACTATTACCTAGTAAGTCAACCAACTTAAGTCACGCAGTGGATGAGAAAAGAGAGAGAATCAGAAATGAAATTTTCAACATATGTCTCATGCATCACTTGAGATTTGGTCATGTGACACGTACGGCTGGCAGTGTTCCCGATCGTGAGATGTTTTCATTTCAATACTACTACTACGTATGCGTTCTCCGACCCCGCTTCTACCACCTGTCTCTCTGTCTCACTCGCTGCACTAAAACAGGAATTGTACCCGAGCTGGAGAACCGTTGAGAAACGGGATTGAATTGAATTCGGACTGCGTCGTCATACTGCTACTACCTACGTAATGGTTGAACCAGAGAAACGGTAACATCTACCCCTCTCTTCACTCTGCCTCCGGCGGCTGGGCTCTGCCCAGACCCGTTGCTCCGCTTCGCGGAGGTGATGTGGATCGCCTGCCAAGGGAATGGTAGCAAATCAGACGGTGCCGACAATCAAATCCGGGGTCGGATCCAGATGTTAGCGCGTACTAACAAAAGCTTAATGTCACATCTGTGTACTACTACTACTACTACTACTACAGTATGCTACTGTAGATTTGCTCAATTCCAACCTACCGTAGTCCTAATGCTGGCGTGTCGTCAGTCACTTGAACTTCACACATGTCGGAGCCTGGTCGTACAACCTTACGGCAGTACTGGCGGCTGGCTGGCGGCTGGCTGGCGGCTGGCTGGCGACTGGCTTGTGCTATGCTGTGCTATGCTGTGCTATGCTGTGCTATGCTGCGCTGCTGACTGAAGGCCTCTCCCAATACATTGACCCCTATTCGCTGGCATTGCCAATGGATCGAATGGCAATGGCAATGAACACCAGTGGGGGTAGTCATCCTCTCCTACATCGTCAGATCATTCTCTCTTCTTGAACGGCACTACAAACTGTCTCACTTTCTCCAATGTTACATTCGTCTCACTGTTGGGAGTTCTTATGTTGCAATCAGACCGAAAACGGGCATGCACCCTAACATCGTGCCAAGTTAAAGATAAGAGTGGAGAAGTGGAGATGGGGGTGGTTGTGGAGGTGTAGTAGTAAAAGGCAGGTGAGGTTACAGTTTCTATCTTGTATTTTTTTTTCTCTTCTCTTCCTATTTCTTTTCCTCTCTTATGATGATGATTTGTCTTTCTTTTTGTTTCTTTTTGTCTTTATGTTGTTCCGCCTCGTACGCCGTTATCGCTCGTCGTCCTATCAGTCAATGTGCACTGATAAGCGAGATCGGGTCGAAGAAGAACTGACTCCCAATGAAAACGGTTTGGCAGCGGTGATCTCTGCCGAATCGGCCAGATTGTCTGGGAGAGTGCATAGGAGAGTCGTAGTAACAGTAGATATAGATAGATTCAATCGAAGAAATGGAATCCTTATCTTTGCAATATGTTACCAAACTAAGCTTAAAAGTAATGCAAGATACACCTGGATCAATTGTAGAGTCATTTCGTTGGTTGATCCGTGACAGGTCGGACCACCTATCTTATCTAACCATTCGAGATAACATTAGATCAATACTACCAGGTAGGTGGTGATGATGAATAGCCGTAGCATATCTATAGTAGCAGTAGTAGCCGTAGCATATCTACAGTAGTAGTACTAGCTATCGCTATCGTTAGTAACCGTTATAGGAAAACAATAGGTGCTACTACCACCACTATCATTATCGTGGTTCTCCATTTCCATTTCTCCACCATGTTACACCGTCTATAGCTGTACGATCCGAGCCATCTCACGCTCGCACTCGCATTCACACTCATCCTCGCTCTCACATTCACCCTCACTCTCACCCTCACTCTCACACTCACCTCGCTCTCACTCTCACCCTCACTCTCACCCTCACACTCATCCTCGCTCTCACATTCACCCTCACTCTCACCCTCACCCTCACTCTCGTCTCTCACTCTCACCCTATCTCTCACTCTCACTCTCACTCTCACTCTCACTCTCACTCTCACTCTCACCCTATTTTCATTACCATCTCTCTATCTCTCTTTACCCCTTCACTCCTCTACCCTCTACTACTCCTACTCCTACTACCCCTGAACTAGGGCAAGGGACCCCCTATCACTGTAACACTACCAGATCTTAAAACGTCCTGCAGGCTCTGCTAATCCACAACCCCCAAACTGGGAGATTTCTATGCTACTGCTACCCTACGACACTGCATACAAATAAAAAAAAACATATACGAAACTGCACGTATAGACTTTTTGACTGGGGGCGCGATTATCTTTATCTTTATTTTTGTATATATATGGGGCACGACTCCACGATTCGATTAAAAACTTCTTCTCTACAGAATAGAAAGTTATCAAATAACGAGAAGAAGATTAATCAACTTCATTATTTAACTTTAGTAAGTGTGCACGATAGTGATAAGATAAGGTTTTACATCTACTAACAATTAGTTTCTTCATTATGTCGACTCCTAACGACATCTCGAATTCTCCTATAGAGAAACTTCCTTCTACTGATGATGAAAAGGCAGTTTCTCATGAAGCAAACTATATTGTTGATGAGCCAAAAAGATGGTATAATAACGGCTTAAAGCTGTTTGGTTACCAGTTTCCTGCTTATAATACTGGTTTCGTACAATTGATCATGGTTTCATTTGTATGTTTCCTCTGTCCTGGTATGTTCAACGCTTTGTCAGGTCTTGGTGGTGGTGGTTTACCTCCTCAGTTTGTTTCTACTGCTGATAACTCCAACACTGCTTTATATTCCACCTTTGCTGGTATTGGTTTCTTCTCTGGTACTATTATCAACCGTATTGGTGCTAAATGGGGTTTGGCCCTTGGTGGTATTGGTTATGCCATCTACTCTGCTGCTTACTTATGTTTCAACCATACTGAAAACAAAGGTTTCGTTATTGCTGCTGGTGCCATTCTTGGTCTTTGTGCTTCTATGCTGTGGGCTTCTCAGGGTGTTATCATCATGGCTTATTCTACTGAAACACAAAAGGGTAAATTCGTTGCCATTTTCTGGGCTATTTTCAATGTAGGTGCTGTCATTGGTTCTCTTGTTCCTTTGATTCAAACTGCCAATGATGATACTGCTACTTCGGTATCTGATGGTACTTATGCTGGTTTCTTAGCTCTTATGATTGTTGGTGCTATTCTTGCTCTTATGCTTATGTCTACTGAAAAGGTCGTCAAGAGCGATGGTTCCAAAGTTATTGTCAAGGACAACCCAACTTGGTGGTCTGAGATTAAAGGTCTTTTTGTTGTTCTCAAGATGGACCCTCATATTGTTCTCCTCTTCCCCTTGTTCTTTGCTTCTAATTGGTTCACCACTTATCAATTCAATGCTGTCAACGGTTCCAGATTCAACATCCGTTCTAGATCTTTGAACGAACTCCTTTACTGGGCTTCTCAAATTATCGGTGCTTTGACATGGGGTTTGCTGCTTGATATTGACAGATGGCCTCGTCGTATTAGAGCTAGATACTATCATCTTACTGTCTTCATTCTCACCATGGTTGTTTGGGGTGGTGGTTATGCTTTCGAGAAGCAATATACCCGTGCTGATATTGCTAGTGGTGCTGTTCCTTTACTTGACTGGACTGATGGAACTGCTTATGTTGGACCCATGTTCCTCCTCATGTTTTACGGAATGTACGATGCCATCTGGCAAACTTATGCTTACTGGCTTATGGGTGCTCTTTCCAACTCGTCCAGAAAGCTTGCTCTCTACGCTGGTTTCTACAAGGGTATTCAATCTGCCGGTGCTGCCGTCATGTGGAGACTTGATGCCAATGGCACTTCTTTCCTCGCCGAGTTTGCCTCATGTTGGGCTTTGTTGGCCGGTTCTTTGGTCATTGCCTTCCCCGTTGTTTGGTTCAAGGTCTTGGATCATGCTGATGTGGAATCTGATGCCGTGTTCACTGACGGTCTTCATGCCGAAGAACTTGAAGCCAAATTCGGTGTCCACCATATCGATGCAGAAGACAATGGAGTCAAGGCCTAGTTCCTTCTCCCTCATCACTTCATCCTTTTTGCTTCGTTTTTTGTTTACATACGTAATCCTAATCATCTCATAATGCTTCTCTTCCCTGGTCTGCCTCCGGCGGGTGGGCGCTGCCCAGACCCGTTGCTCCGCTTCGCGGAGGCTACGGATACGTGAACTTGATATATCATTTGAACCAGATGAAAAGAATTATGGTGGACATCGGAGAAATTCAGAGAAGTGGGGCTCTTTGGGTCCAGAGAAGGAAGAACCAGGGGTAAGTGGGGCTAGGGAGCATCCATAATTATCCGTGATCCATATACTATATATATTCGTAAATACCAACGCTCTCAGCCCTCCGTGAAGCGGAGCAACTGGTCTCGGCAGAGCCCAGCCGTCAGAGACTGACCCCTATCCGTCGTCGCCCACCACAAAAATCTGACTCAACCGTTACCTAACGGACCCTGCGGAGTCGGCCGGTATCGTATGCGAGGCGTGCGCCGCACCGTAATCACCCGACACGGATGTCTCGCTTTTACTATGGCTAAATTACTATTGGCTAAGAACAAGAAAGGCTTGAGGGCATATAAAAACTTGGATGCGGGTTATAATTTTTCACATACATATTTTTTTTTTCATTTCTCTCTTGTTTTATTTGCCAACTTGAAACGCGTCAAGACAAAAAAAAGTAGATAATATTCACAATGGGTTACTCTGAAGGTAGGTAGACGGAGAGTGCGGAAGGAGCAAGCAAGATAGAGCACGAAAGTTCGTGACTTGTCTATGGTTTGTTCATTTGTTCACTTGTTCACTTGGTACCCAGCTAAATCACAGTCGCAGTACTAACAGTAATCTTAGGAAACGCTACTAAGGGTGCTACTCTTTTCAAGACCAGATGTCTTCAGTGCCACACCGTTGAGAAGGGTGGTCCTCACAAGGTTGGTCCTAACCTTCACGGTCTTATTGGCCGTACTTCTGGTACTACTGAAGGTTACAGTTTCACTGATGCCAACAAGAAGAAGGGTGTTAACTGGGACGAAAACTCTCTTTTCGACTACCTTGAGAACCCCAAGAAGTATATTCCTGGTACCAAGATGGCTTTCGGTGGTCTTAAGAAGGAGAAGGATAGAAATGATCTTATTGCTTATCTTAAGAACGCTACTGCTTAAGCAATAGACAGTAAATAACTGTGTACATAGTAAATAATAACCATTAATTGACGTTTTCTCTTGTCTTGTCGCTGTGTGATTCAGGAGGCGCTTGCACACTGCTTCCTTTCGACAAACTCAGTTATCAGTGATAAGAAGGCTTTTGTTCATGTTACTATTACAAAGAGATGAACTGTGCAATTGATGAATCCTGTTGTCATGTCGACTGGCCTAATGATAACTTGGATGTGCTTTTGTTTACTTCTCTTTCTTCATAAGGATCACCATGCGATAGATTAAAGTCACGTGATGCTTGCTATATGGCAAAGCTTAATCTCTAGAGGCGGAGAAAAATATCTCAGATAGCAATTTATTTAAAAACAGCTACCTAGACACGCTGGTCTTTCACCTGATGAAGAAATATAGAGCTACGAAGAAGCAGTTTATAGTTTTCATGCCCCTTACCATTTTGTTGCAGATTCTTAATAAGTGGGTTCTATGGTAAGTAAAAAGGTATACTATCTGACAGATAGATATGGTCACACTACCGATAAGAATTGTCAGTAACGATTGATGGCTCTTCCGCCAGCAATATCCACCCGCAACCGTTTACTACGGTATAAGTGGAGTCACGTGATATGAGTCTCTCTGGTACCCGCAAGCCCCTGAACCGGTTGTACGCTGCTTCGCAAAATCCCTAGATGGGCCCTCAACAATACAGAGCTACAGGTCTGGCAGAGCTCGGTCGCCAGAAGCCGGAATATATATTTAATCAATATTCATATTCAAGGAAAGCGTTATCCGCTTATCAAAATGACATAACCCTTATCTAATGCAAGCCCCCACTTGATAGTCTGAGCTAAACGGCGTTTAGAATTTCGCTTACATACTATTTTGTATCGATCGTATTGAAGACTCGACTATCGAATTTAAAGAGTTGATAAGATCAAGGTTTTTAGATTACTGCCCAAATTCGTAAATAGACCGACGACCACTCTCATTACTCTCACTCCACCTCCGAATGGCAGGTGACAGTTTGTCACTTTATCAAAACTGGATTGGTCTTTGACCATATATTTGTTTCGCTTGGTATGGAGTCACATGAACTAGAGCCAGTTCGAAGGAACGATTCTCTGAATGGCTCTTTTGAGAGAGGAGGAGACGGACGGCCTGGTCTCTTCCCAGTATCAGGTGGTTTACGTCCAAGACCGTCTGTGGCGAGGCCTGGCGGCCAACAGAATGATTCTAAACAGTCGTCCGCCAAGCAGAGCAGTGGAGCCAGATGGGTGCCACTTGCCAAAGGAACCACCAGGAGGGAATCAGATGCAAATAGTAGCCTAGTATCCGGTGCCACTACAGATGTTGGAATGGGAATTCTCTCTGAATCAGTGCCTCCAGACCAGTCGTATGAACTTGAAAACTCCATATCTCCATTATTTCCAAAAATCAGCTATCCATCCGAGCCCAACATCCAACGAACTACTTCATACAATAGTACATCCAATGTAGACGATTTTTCTACCTGGTTGAGACAGGAGCACGCGAAAGACGATGTTTATGGTCGAGCCGGGCGACGACGACGGTCTTCTTCGGGACTTTATCGGTCTTCTACTGGCGAGTCGCCGTCCAAAGTACTGCTGCCCACGATTACAAATGGAAGTGATATATCTTCGTCACATAATGTGTTTGATCTCGTTGACGATGCTGCTAGTAGTGTATGTATTGACGAAGAAGACGATGGTACTGAAATGAGACAGGCTATAATACAAGTCCTTCGAGGAAGCCAGGCAAGGAAAAACAACAGCAGCAACTCGCCGCCACTTCCTTTATCTGATTTCGATGAATACAATCAACGTATTGCTAAAGAAATGGTTGTTCGCGAAAAGGCTGAGCGAAGAATGCTGCGTAGAGTAAAAGACAGTAGAAAGTATGGGAACTACTTTTCCACACCAAACCCTGAAGAAATGGGCACTTATTATGCCCCGTCTCATCATTTCGATAATTTCAACGGCCGTAGACAAAATATTATTTATAATCATCAACTGAATGAACTCAACACTCCATATACGTACGAGGAAAGACAACGAAGAGGTGAAAGGATCCAACCACAAGAAGATCTAGTAATTGAAGAAATGCCCGACGAAATTTCCATGATCACTTTAGATATCGATGAGCTGGAAAGTGATGATTTATCATTAAATGACTATGGGAAAAAAGATACTATAAATGAAAAGCCAAGATTGAAACGGAAGCTGTTATCAAGACACGTTCAACTATTGTCTCTCGGTGGTACTTTGGGGGTAGGTGCTTTTTTTAATTCTAGTCAAACATTTTTCAAATGTGGCCCCTTTGGTACCCTTTTAGGCTATGTTATAACTGGACTAATGGTACTAAGTGCTATGTTAAGTCTTGGTGAAATGGTGGCCCTGTTACCTAGCGATAAAGGGATTACATCGTTTGCCTCGAGATTTGTAGATGAATCTTTAGGATTCTCGCTCGGTGTTTGTTATTGGTTTTCTTGTGTGATGGCCCTTCCATCTGAAGTCACCGCTGCATCTATGATGATTTCAAATTATCCAATGTTGAATTCCACTGACGACAATAGTATAGTTGTTTGGATAACTTTTTTCCTTATACTTGTGTTACTGGTAAATCTGTTTGATGTGGGGGTCTGGGGTGAACTACAGAGTCTTGCAAGTCTAGCTATCTTCTGTTCGCTTATATTGTTGATGCTATTCATGGCAATAGCCAATAATGGAAAAGTGGGCCCATATCACGAACGTGTTGGTTTTCGATATTGGGATTACTCAAAGTCCAACTTTACAACCCATCAGGTGTTTGGTCTATTTCGTCCTAGTTATGCACTTGATTTGACAATTGACAGCCCCACTCAAGTGACAATAGTTTCCAGTATAGGGGGTAATTTGGGTCGGTTTTTACAAGTGTGGTCGGCCATTGCTGAGTCTGCTTTTTCGTACATCGGTACAGAGCTTGTATTTACGACTGCCGCAGAAGTCCGTAACCCGAGAAGATCGATTCCTGCTGCAACAAAGAAAATATTTTGGAGAATCTTGATTTGCTTCTGTTTAGGTATTTTCATGGTTGGTATTAATGTATATTCTGGGGATCCTCGGTTAATGAAATTAGGACCCTTGGTTTTCAAATTGCATGGCACTGACAGTGTTGGTACAAATGACTCCCAAAAACAACGAAGCCTGGTTAATTCCGCTCTTGAGGCCGCTAAAGGTATTATAGTCAGTGGTATTCCTACCATCATGACGGATGATAAGGACATCACTGCTACTCCGCCAGAGAAGGTATACAGGTGCGAGACGACGTTCTGGTCGTGGGCTGGATTCTCTGGGCCAACTAGTAGTCCATGGATTATTGCCTTGCAAACGATTGGTTCATGTTCCATTGCTGCGAGTGTCAATGCTTTATTCATCGTGTGCGCACTTTCGTCGGGGATTTCCCGATTATATGCTGCTAGTCGGACATTGTACGGATTATCATTACAAAATGAAAACAGATTCTGGATCACATTTAGAAGGTGTTCCAATGCTGGTGTACCATATATATCAGTATTATCGTCATTTGTGTTTGCACTATTAGCGTACATGACTAGTAGTGTAAGCACCACTCGGGCATTTGAGTGGTTAGTCACCCTTTGTACTTCTGCTGCATTATTGGTATGGGCCGGATGTTGTCTATCGTTCATACGGTTTGAACGAGGACTGCGATTGAGACGGGATTCCATCGTCCAACGAGATGACGAAGGCTATCCATACCGATCCCCACTCCAACCATATACAGCATATTTTGGATTTGTTAGCAGCGTCATATTAGCAATTTTCTTGGGATTGACCTTATTTCTCAGAGGACAATGGAATACGGGGCAATTTTTCGCCAGCTACTCGTCTATATTTGTATTTGTACTGTTCTTTGCGCTTCACAAATTTATATACAAGACAAAGCTCGTACCAATAACCAAGGTTGATCTGGACAGTGGGCGTAAAGAGGTTGAAAATATCGCCTGGGAAGAAGATAGAGTTTATAGCCACGGGCTGCGAGATTGGGTTTGGACTGGCTATTCTAATATCAAGTATTATATCACCATGCTGAAGATGAACAGGTAATTTATTTATTTAATTTTATGATCTAATGACAATAAATAGTTAATGTAATAATAACCAATCTTCTTTTGCGGGACATAATTCGCCCGGTTAGGTTCCACCGTTGTGTAGCGGCCCCGTGAATATTGAGTGGACGGGGCCGGGCCATGAGTCGCACAACGTGGACAGTAGTAATCCACCTTGATGAGGGCCGCAAGGCGGAGTGTAATAATAAATATACGGCAGCAGGAATACTGCCATCAGTCAAGGTAAATTTGTTCAAGCTTCTGCCTTCGTCGTTCAATGAGATATTTCTCAATATCGCTAGCACTGGGAATGAACGTTGTTTCTGGTAGAGGCTCGAAAGAGAAATTGCTGGTCGATAAGAACGGTGCCCGAGATTCGGCCCATGGATCTTCTCGTTCTGCCTGAAGTATCTCCTCGGCGTGTGCTTCCTCTTGTAGCATGTCTGGGTCTTCGTCTCCTAGGCCATAGTATGCCGCCGGTAAATCTCTAGGAATGCTAGAGTCCTTCCTCTTGCTCTCCTTCAATGCTGACCTCTGGTTGGCTTGGGCTTCAAATAGCTCCTTAACTCCCGGCAAATCCCGCGCTCTACCGAAATATTTATATCCTCTGGTGGATGTCATAATGTCTTTATCTGAGTCAAGATTGTGTGACCCGCCAAACCGTATATAATTGGGTCCACCCAAGTCTTTGAGTTGTAGTTCCCAGACATGCTTTTCACGCATAAGTTTATTGATGTCATCATTCAGATCCCGTGTCTGTGATTCGGATACTGATGGTTCATGAATGCGACTGATTTTCTTGCTGATTTCTCGCACTACTTGGGATCTCCACCGTTCACAGTCAGTGACGTTTTTCACCGATCTGATATCTCTGGGCCGTCTTTCTTTACTTTTATCTATAATTCCCATTTCAGCTGCCTGCTGCTCCCTGAACCGGAACAGCATTGACTGCGCCTTTTCGCTATTTCGTGACATGGTGGCGGTTCTAGTCGTCGTGTGGTGCACAGATCCAGTGAAGCACTTGGAAGTACCGACATGAACTGACCTGAAATATTGGTATGGGTTAGGGCGCGAATGACATTGATGTCCCTGCATAGACGGGGGACCCTGCCTCCGGCGGCCGGGCTCCGCCCGGACCCGATGCACGAGCTTCGCTCGAGGTGCTGGGTTCTTATTTGATATTGGCCTATTCCTGTTACTGATCATCATATACTCGTTACCGTTGCTAGTGCAAATTAACATCTACCGTATGCTACTTAATTACTGTATACATAAGGAATCGTAGTCAGATTACACAAGCTAAAAGCTAAAAGATACGTCACCACTGAACCATAATCGCCTGATAACGACATATAGAGAGATACAATACAATGGGTGTATCAATCAATAGGTTGGAAGAAGAGGAGGAAAAAGAGGTCGTGAGGACTATGCAATAAGGGGCAGTTATTATCTGACATAGTTAGTTAGCTAGTTAGCTATACAGGAGTTACTGAATTACTGATAATCGGGCTTCTTTACGAATACAGACACCCCAAAGAGCATGGCAATTGAAGCATTCTGTTTGCGTAGTAGATAGCTACATGCTATTTATGGAATGGAATCGGTATTTCAACGGTGCAGCACGTGACGAGCCGTGCGACCACCGGCTCTTGTTAATGTGGACCTCTCGGCCAGCCAGCGGTCCAAGCAACTCGAGCGCAGCTCGAGCAACAGGTCTGGGCGGAGCCCAGCCGCCGGAGGCAGACCGAGGACTGGACGTACCCTGATGTACAGCCACCTTCAGTACTTCGCAGACTGATGTTGATGATGATGCAAGTGAACAGCGAGTGGCGGGAACGGCTGAAGAGTGGCGCGGCGTTACGGTTTGTCCCAATCAGAGACCAGAAAAACCCTCACCTCTGCCTCATTTCCACAACCCAGATTTTTTTTTGTTTCTTGCCCTCTTCACATACACGCAACCCTTTCTATAATTTTTTCTATCCTCTTCATATCCCTTGACCTGATTCCTTTCCCTGATTCCTTACCTCGAACTCAGCACACATCATCGCGGATAAACCAGAGCGGTGAAATAAAATAATAACCGAGAAGAAAAGAAAAATAACCACCAGGAAACACTGGAAAAATATAACGGTATTAATCGCGACTATAGTAGAGTTGAGTTGCTTTGGTAGAAATTAGCAGCTACGAACCAGTGAACGACAACAGATTTCGTGTACTCAGCCCAACCAATAATATTCGTTTAGTTTCGCGACAACTGATAGCTTGCTTTGATTGATTGATTGATTGATTGATTCTATTATTTCACAGCAGTTCGTTCGTATAGTTTGGTTCGTGTTGATTGATTGACTCGATAATCGCGTACACTTTAAACCTCTACCCATATCTTCTGAAAAGAACGTCTTATCTTATCCATCGTACATAACCCTTTACCTCGACGGTTCGTTTCCCTTAACCACAACTATTATTATCAATACACCAGGAAAAAGAAGATGCCTCCAACACGTCGAAGAAAAGGTGAACCCAAGGTGAAAAAAAATGCCCACGCCAGTTTGAACGACGAGATTCAGCATGTCGTTGATGGAAAAGACGGAATCTATTTAGATTCTGTTGCAGGAATTGATCCAGAGATTGTCGGAGGCGATGACCATACTGGAGGCGGTGACAGTAATAACAATGCTACTGGCGATGTTGTTGATATCCCTACTGACCATCACCAGAACAATAATCACAGCGACGGTGTCAATGATGTGGATGTCGGCGTTGGTGGTGATGTCGACAACGACTCGAACCCAAACTCAAATCATCAACAGGCTACTGATTTCTCGAGTGTGTTAGCTCAACATGACCATCACCATGGTGGTGGTGGCCCTGGTACGTCTGCTGCCGACCAGTTTGCAGCCAGCTACGCTGCTGCTGCTGCCCAGACATCATCTGCAGAAGACGCTGCTATCATGGCTGCTCGATATCAGGCTCAATATACGAACCAGTTTGGCCAGGGTGCTGGATCAGGAGCCAGTTCTGCTGAAGCGGCAGCAGCAGCGGCAGCGGCGGCAGCTGCTGCCTCTTATATGCAATTAGCGTCTGCTGCTGCTCAACAGAATGCTGCTGCTGGCATTGATCCCGACACAAAGCAATATGTTGGTGGTACAAACAACAACGACTCTGGATCCTCGTCAAATGGACAGCCCCCTCATAACATGGTTTCTTTCATGTCCACGGAGCGACTGTCTAATGCAGCATCTGTGGGAAAGCGAAGAGTTCGTCTTGGCTGGTCAAAACAAGAGACCGAGTTCCTAATGGAAGGCTGTAAAGTACATGGTGTTGGTAACTGGAAGAAGATTCTCACTGATCCTAATTTCCAATTCAATTGTCGTACTGCTGTAGATCTCAAGGATCGATTTCGTACTTCGTTCCCCGAAGAGTATGGTAGGCTTTACCCAAACGCCAAAACTCATAAAGTCAAGAGAAACCGTAATAGTACGGCGGCAAATATTGCTGAGATGACTGGCGACGGTGACTTTAAAGGTGACTTTAAAGCCGAAGGTTCTCCGTTGTCCAACAATGCAGGTCTTGTTAAAATCAACCGTAAGGAACGTCGTTCGTTTACTAAAGAAGAGGACGAAAGACTGCTAGAAGGGTTCAATCGTCATGGCCCAGCCTGGTCGAAGATTCAGAGAGATGCGTCTTTACAATTTTACGAGCGAAGAAGCACCGATCTTCGAGATCGATTCAGAAACGCATTCCCAGAGAAATATACCCAAGCTGGTTATAAGGGCCGTATTGGTGGTGAAGGTGGCGTAGGCTCTGGTAGTACTAGTGGTGGCCGTAAGGGTAATAACAGTGGAAACAACAACAATAACAGTAATAGCGCTGCTGCAAATGCCTCTGCTGCTGCCGCTGCTGTAGCAAATGCTGCTGCCGCCGGTGCACTTCCCATTCTCCAAGACGATGCTGCCGCCAATGGGGCTACGACGGATGCTCAACTACTGAACCAACGCTATAGCCTGACCCAACCCAATATAATCATGCAACAGCATGGAAATCAGGGGCAAAATTTCAATACTAATTTCCAAAACACTATGTATTACCCTCAAACCACCGGTCTGCAGACGGGTATTCCTCAGTTATATCGAGGCGCTAATGGCCAGGGTTCAAATTAACTGACGGACTTATGATGATGATTTATTTTTATTATTATTATTAATTTTTGTGTTTTTTTATTATTATGTATTGCTGTTGGTTGATTGGGTTATTAAAAAAATGTCTACGACGGTCTGGTTTAAATTTTGAACATTTGCGTTCCCTTTGTGAGCGGTGGCTGGGCTCCGCCCATGCTTCGGTATACGTTACACGCCCTCTCTCCTCTAGGAGCTGAGCCACGATGTTCAGAGGGTGTACATCCAGCGGCTGGGCTTCGGACAGACCCGTAGTGACAGCATACCGGGCGACTAAGCTTCGCCCATACTTCTTTCCATATAGGCGTCATATATGGTATACCTCCAGCGACTGGGCTTGCCAGACCCGTAGTGACAGCATACCGACCGCTAGATCAAGAGCTAAGCTGCTTGGGAAGCGAGCGCAACGGGTCTGGGCATATAACCCAGCCGCCCGTGGCATCGCCAGGGACCGAGACCATGTAGAGTCGATCGGACACTGATTGCCGTCTGACTTCTCGCCATCTTCTGAGTTAATTAATCCAATGTAGGCTTCGTGACATCGATGCTTCTATTTGGTGAGATTTTACGCCTCAAGATTTCCTCTGTAACAGTTCCATCGCCGATGTAGCTTGCTCTCAGACAGTGGTGTTGCATCATAAGCGAAAAACTGTCTTAAAAGTTAGATTGAGCACCAGCCACATATCATCTGATGTTAATCCGAACGAATATGTCCGGAGTGGTATTACTGAACCTAGCTCTTGCCATGCCTTCAATGCCCGGTACTCGTCCTGCCATTCCTATTTTTTTTCAGGGGGCGGGGTTCGCTTAAATAATCTGCTGCATAGCCGCTTGTTTCTATCTAGAACCATGCATGTAGGTTTACTTTTGAGTTGCATATTGTAAAACATCACTCCCGTTTAGGCAAGAAATGGCTGACTCTTTTGCAGATCCATGCAGGGAATTTACTCTCGAAGACACAACTTAACGCTCAAAACCTCATCAAGAACTATTAATCTCGGGACAGCATATATAAATACTCGGCATCCCCGTCCAAAGAATTCCTGAAGTCCTTTATCTCAACAACTTCGACAACGCTGTTCTTACTAGGTAGAATTCGGTTTATCTTTTCGTGGGAAAATCAATACCCATTGACTCTTTGAGTCGTTACATTCGTTAATACTACAAGTACACATTCTTTTATACTTCGCTCGTTAAATTTGCAACGCCATATACTCTTTATTTCTTTTCATTCGTTCTCTCAAACTTTCTTTCTTTACTCCGACTTATTATTTATACTTTCAAAATGCTCAGAAAAGATCTCGAAAAAGCGGCCCTATTACTACTACTGTCAGGAACAGTGGTAATTAAAGCTGCCCCGGTCGATGTATTCATTACTGAAACAGTAGGCCCAGTATTTGTTACGGTTGCACCGCCAGGCAGCAATGAATTCAAAACGGAGTGGCCAGGCCAAGCGTATACTACGACATTATGGCCAAATGGTGCCAATCCAACGCCAGCTCCTCCAGCACCCCCAGCGCCTCCAGCAGCGGTACCTCCTCCTTCTACTCCTCCAGCACCTGCTCCACCTGCGTCCACCGCACCACCTCCTGCTCCCGCTTCCAGTTCTACTGTAGCTCTGCCAGCTCCTCCAGCTCCTCCAGCTCCTCCAGCTCCTCCACCAGTTAGTTCGTCAACTACATCGTCTGATTTTGCTTCTCCCGCTGTACCAGTAACTACCTCGTCCGCTTCTCCAGCTGCACAAGTAACTACGTCGTCTGCTTCTCCAGCTGCACCAGTCACTACGTCGTCTACTTCTCCAGCTGTTCCAGCTACCACTACTCCTCCGGCTGCGCCAACTACGACGTCGTCTACTTCTCCAGCTGCACCAACTATCACATCGTCTACTTCTCCGGCTGCACCAGTTACTACATCTTCTACCTCTCCGGCTGCACCAGTGACCACGTCCTCTCCTTCTCCTCCTCCTCCTCCAGCAACTACTTCTTCTGCTTCCCCTCTTCTACCACCACCAGTTACTACATCGCCTCCTTCGCCTCCTCCTGCCCCAACTCCTTCTGATTTCGTCCCCCCTATTCCTGGTGAAAATGGGGTACCTCCAATTGGAAATGTCGTTTCTCCTATTATCCCAGAAACAATCGTCTACAGTCCTTACAATAATGACGGCACATGTAAGGTAGCAGACGTAGTGAGCCAAGACCTTGCTTTAATCGCCTCAAGAAAGATCCCTAGTATCCGAGTCTATGCTACTGACTGTAATTCTCTTATCACCGTACAGCCTATTGCCCAGGCATTGGGATTAAAAATTAATCAAGGATTCTGGATCGATCAAACGGGTGTAAATTCTATCGATAGCAGTGTCGCTGCTGTAATTGAATACGGCAAAACCAATGGGTGGGATATCTTCAAGGTGATGACTATAGGAAATGAAGCTATTCTTAGTGGATACTGTAACGCTGACGATCTCTATCAGAAGATACTCTCAGTAAGATCCCAACTTCGTGCTGCGGGATATAATGGTCCTATTACCACTGCAGACGTTCCCGACACCTATCAAGCTAGTCCTCAATTGTGTAGCCATGATGCTGTTGATTATGTCAGTGTCAACTCTCATTCGTATTTTAATCCCGGTGTAGACGCTGCTGGTGCTGGCCAATTTGTATTAGGTCAACAGCAACTCACCCAACAATACTGTAATCGAAACGATGTTATGATTTCTGAAACTGGCTATCCAAGCGCTGGTGATCAGAATGGACTTAACATTCCATCTCCCGACAATCAGAAGGCTGCTATTGAAAGCTTGTTAACAGCTTTCAATGGTCAACTTACAATTCTCACTACGTATGACGATTATTGGAAACAGCCAGGACCCTTCAATATTGAACAGCATTTCGGTGTAATTTCTTTATTTGAGTAGACCTTGATTTTTACTTCTTCTCTTCTTGTCTTCCCCTTTTTATCCTTATTTTGACTGATTTAATTTATCTATTTGTTTTCATTTTCGTTTGATTTTCTTTGTTATATATTCTTCTTCCGGTCTGGGATTTGCTGTACTATTTAGAATCATGTTACTGTATCTGTTATATATTTTTATCGCAGTTTCTTTAAATATGCTATAGTTTAGATACTGCAGAGGTGGATTCGTTTATTTCTTGCATTGCCAAGTCAGAAAGCGGGAAATACACTTTTGCGTGTGAAGCAGCAGACGCACTCGATGCCTGACCTCTAACAATTCTAGCAGCTATTCCATGTGTAATGACACAGAGTCTTAAATGAGCATATACCACAGCAAAAGACCAGTATGGAGCAGGATCCCACCCTGCAGAAGAGGCATAAAGAGCAAGGTTCTCTTTCAAAGTAGGCAGACCTTCGGGTAACTGTTTTGCGTATTTAAATCCATTTATAACCCCAGTTCCAGATGGAATCATGTATGGGTGGCAAAGATTTCCTAAATCAGCCAGGGGATGTCCAATAGTACACAATTCCCAATCGAGAATAGCCACGACTCTATTCTCAGTAGGATGGAAGATCTAAATGTTAGCTACCTTTTCGTTGCCTATTGGTGACATTAAGCAACGGTTTCACTTACTAAATTATCAATCTTGTAATCACCATGAACAATTGTAACTTTCTCCGGTGGAGTATGTGAGCGCATAAATGATAGTAACTTGTCAAAATTCGGAATTGGTCCGAGCTTCTTTCCGGTCTTGCTGTCAGCAACTTCGGCTTGTGCTTCGTGTACTTTGCTAAGAGTAATGACCTGTCGAGGATAATGACTTGACAAGTTTTTAGTAAAAGATGATGGTAGGCCAATCTTAGTAGGATCAAGAGAATGCAAACTGGCCAATGTGGTAATGGCTGAGGCCCAGCATTCCCGGCGGTCTTCAACAGACAGCATCGGCATTCTGGGATCATGGAAAATACGGCCATCAACGAAATTCATGATATAAAAATCAGATCCGATAACGGTCTTATCTTGACAGAGAATATAAACCTCAGGAACTGGCACTTTCCGAGTACTAGAAATGGCCTTTATCATATGATATTCTCTATCCACTCTATGTGCTGATTTGGACACCAGAGCACCGGGAGGCTGTTTGCGCAAAACATATTTACGACCTTTGGCGTCCGTTATCTGGTACGAAGGATTACTCTGGCCGAATCCGAACTGTTTTAGACTAAACGGAGCTTCGAATAGCGTCGGCTTCTCTTTGGTGAGATACTTAGTGAGCGAATCAACATCTATCGAGTGTCTAAAAGTTAGTGAACGGACCACAGATTCCACCATCACTACTTACCTAACATCCCCCAGGTCAGCTTCAGTGTCAACTCGAGTCTGCTTTCTCGACATTCTACCTTGCGTTTGTACTTTAATCTCAGAAATAATCAGTACTCTACAATTTTATGACAATTGCAATTGTCTGGGATCGGGGACGGTATATATATATATCTGTGAGTTAGTGGAGGATCTCTCCCCGCGTTTTACCTACGTGACTGCCGCGGTAACTTGGAACGGCGTAACACTCTACCGAAACATTTGCCCTAACCTTGATAGTGATAGTGCAAGCTACTTATTACGAGTATCATGGAAAGACCAGAGCCAGCCAAACTTGACTTTGGATTGAATTATATTAGGAATTGGGGATTGCGAGAAGATATCAGGCCCTGCTTCTGCTTCCGGCGGCTGGGTTCGGCCCATACCCGTTGCTCGCTTCGCTCGTTCGTTTATATAGTCCACAATTACGTATCATTCTGCTTACACAGTACTTTTGGGGGATATAACTACGAAACGAGCGAAGCGAGGGAAACGAAACACGGGTCTAGGTGGACGTATGCCTGCGATGGTTATGCAGGGCCCAGGGTCATATTGGCAAGGTAAGGCAAGGCTGAGCCGAGCTGCTATCCGCCCATCGCATCGCATCGCATACCCCACAACATATAAATAGCCAGCCGTTTGTTTACAATTCTAATTCCCTACCTTTCTCTTTCTTCCTCGCCACATCTTCATCATAGCGTGTGTTTCTACAACTGGAATCACCAGTACCACACACTATTCAATCCTTGTTTGAGCTGTTGTTATTTTTCCTCTTACTAGTGCGTTTTCAAATTCCACTTGTTTTGTTATTGTTCCAGCTATCTACCTCACCTCTTATTCCTATCGCAACCATCTCGTTTCTATTAGTTTTCTTTCATCTTCCTATACAATGGAGGCTACAATTATCACTTTAGCTGGTCATCTCTTCACGCTTATTTCTCTTATTACAGCCCACATTGACACCCGTATTGTTCTTCAAAGTAAAAAAGCTCTTGCTGCTCATCATACTCCTCTCGATCATTCCAAAGCAACTGCTTTGTACGTTAGACGAGACCGAAGAGACCGTGAACGGGTAGTAAATGTCTTTGATGGTAACGGGAAAAAGGTTTATACTATTGAACGCAAATCGCGATTGATTCCCAATTGGAATATCTTTGAACATCCTACTCGTAAGCAAGTTGCTACTCTTCATACTGGACTGCTTGATAGATCAGTAGATTTTCATCAAAAGAGTGATCTTCAGCATAGAGAGATGATTCCTCACAATGGAATCGGCGGTCGCACAAGACGATTCTTCCTCAATGATGGCGCTCCTTATGAATGGTCTAGGTTCTCTAGATTCCTTGAACGAATTGTCAATTCTGGCGGTGGAGCAGAAGAAGTCCGTCAACGAGTCGCTAAAGCTAGACTGATGCGTCAATTCCGTTTTGATTATGAGTTGCTTATTGATGAGTCCAAGATTGATCGAGAGGTCGTATTAGCCACCGCATTTCTAAATATGATTACTGGATGGGGACTTGGCCATAAAACAAGGACCAATGGTCCCACTCGTATCCCCAAGCAATTGGAAAGTGGAGGAAAAGTCTTTAATGTTGTTAAACCGACCAAAAAGTCCAATAGCAGCGCTCTTGTTAAGTCCAATTCCAAAAGTCCATCCAGCACCTCAAATCAAGACGAGCAATCCGACGAAGTTGTCGAGCAAATTGAAAATAGGGTCTTTTTGTTGTTGGAAACAAGTGATAGAGGTAAGTACTTCCCGACCCGAGCAATCCAATGTTCTAAGTTGCCCGGTTGCGGAACTGTTCTACCTCCAGTCAATAAATGGATTACTAACAAATCGTAAGATCAACCATTAACCTCGTCTCACACGAAGGCTATTGAAAGCATCTCTGGCAACAACGCTATTGACAGCTTAACCAGGGCTTTGGGTGTTCCTTCATTAGAGCACACAGAACGTGTTGAATACCAGCAACATCACTCAACTTCTTCTACTACAACAACTAACGAATAAACGATTAGCGACTCCCAACCGGCTCAAATAGTCTTATCAGCTGGCGGCTACGATTACATGATTTTTATTATTTCGCTTTATATAGAGTTACATTCGCCCCTACTCTTACGATACTATGATCTTTACAAGTTCACCACAAAATATTTATTCTCTTCAAGGTTGTGTTTTCCACCTATTGCTATTACTTGATCTTTTATAACTAACGTGAGATATTCCCCGTTTGCTGCCTGCCTTGACTGATGGGGCTTATGTCTCTGGCATCCATACCCTTTCTAGTATCATCACATATTGCCTATAAGTTTCAGTGAAATGGAGCCTGCCTCCGGCAGCTGGGTGCGGCCCAGACCCATTTGCCCCAGGGGTTTACCGACAGCCGGCTCGGGTTTGCAGGATCTTCATGTCTATGTATCACGTGAATACACGAACCCAAATTTATCCGCCAGCAAATGTCTTTGGCCTACAGTATTATTGTCGTCATCAGAAACAATTAAAGACCATTCAGATTTAGTTATCGGATGATTTGGATGATTTGGGAATTATGAACTCTCGCGGTATTGTGGCTTGTTCCCGAACGCTTGGATCCTCCAGGAGCGTTCTAGGAAGTTTAGGATATGCTAGTGGCTCTACTACGGGTGCCTTCTTGTCGTGTTTCAGGACGATATCTACAACTAGGGAATCAGGCTTGAATTTGCGAGCAGTTAACAGGCATCCACTGCAATTCTTGGCTGGGAATAATGCCAAATCGTCGTTTGGTAGTCGATCTGATAGCAACTCTTTTCATACTTTTGCTGGCAAATTGACAGATGTAGAGCCTAAACCGGCTGCTACTACTCCGCCAAGCACATCTAAACCAGCCGCCACGGCCCACCCAAGCACGACTGCTACTTCTCCTTCATCAGCTTCATCTTCTTCAAATACTTCGTCAAGTCCTTCATACCTTTCTGAAAAGCAGGAGGCTGGGGAAAAAAAATTTCATAATACTATCCTACGACAACTGTTTAAATATCTATGGCCGAAAGATAGTTTCTCTGCTAAATTTAGAGTGGTGATCGCTCTATCACTACTAGTAGGTTCCAAGGTGCTCAATGTTCAAGTACCTTTCTTCTTTAAAGACATTATAGATAGCATGAACGTTGATTGGACATCTCAAGTTGGTGAAGTATCTACCGTTGTAGGAGCCATGGTATTAGGTTATGGTTTGGCTAGATTTGGTTCGGTTCTATTTGGTGAATTAAGAAATGCGATTTTTGCTACTGTCGCCCAAAAGGCCATTCGCCAAGTAGCCACAAACACTTTTGAACATCTGCTTAAATTAGATCTTGGTTTTCACCTGTCTAGACAAACTGGTGCAATGACTAGAGCTATAGAAAGAGGTACAAAAGGTATCAGCTACGTCCTTACTTCAATGGTATTCCATATCATTCCTCTTACTCTTGAAATCGGCATTGTCAGTGGTATCCTTACTTGGAATTATGGATTTCAGTTTGCTGCTATGGCTGTTGGTACTATGGCCGCGTATTCGTTCTTCACTATTAAGACTACTTCATGGCGTTCTCAGTTTAGACGAGACGCTAATCGGGCTGATAATGTGGCTGCAAATGTAGCACTTGACAGTTTGATTAACTATGAATCTGTTAAATATTTCAACAACGAGACTTTTCAAGTTACCAAGTACGATTCAGCATTGAAAGATTATGAGAAGTCGTCGATTAAAATTGCTACTTCGTTGGCATACTTGAATGCCGGCCAAAATTTCATTTTCTCGTCTGCTTTAACTGGAATCATGTACATGGCATGTTCCGGAGTTGCTGATGGTAGTCTGACAGTAGGTGACTTGGTGCTTGTTAATCAACTTGTTTTTCAATTGTCAGTCCCTTTAAATTTTTTGGGGTCTGTTTATAGAGATTTAAAGCAGTCTCTTTGGGATATGGAAGCTCTGTTTAAACTTCAAGATGTCAATGTGACTGTCAAGGAAGCAAAGGATGCTAAACCTTACGAATATAAAGGTGGAGAAATTAGGTTTGAAAATGTCACTTTTGGTTATCATCCAGATCGGCCAATTCTTAAAAATGCAACTTTTGTAATTCCTCCTGGTCAGAGGGTCGCACTTGTTGGATCAAGTGGATCAGGTAAGTCGACTATTTTGAGACTGCTATTCAGGTTCTACGACATTCAAGAAGGTCGTATTCTAGTTGATGGGCAAGACATTAGAAGTATGACATTGGAATCTATTAGAAGCTCGATCGCTGTTGTGCCTCAAGATACCCCACTGTTTAACGATACTATTCGTAATAATATCCACTATGGACGTTTATCCGCTACTAAACAAGAAGTTGAGAATGTGGCTGAACGAGCTGAACTGGGCAAACTAATCAGACAGCTTCCTGATGGATATGAAACTCAAGTTGGTGAACGTGGTTTGATGATTTCCGGTGGTGAAAAGCAAAGATTAGCCATTTCAAGAGTACTACTGAAGAAGTCGCCAATCATATTCTTTGATGAGGCCACTTCTGCTTTGGACACAGAAACTGAAAAGGCGCTCCTGCAGAATATCAACTCCAATCTGAAAGAGCTGCGCGCTACATCAGTATTTATTGCCCATCGATTAAAGACGGTAGCTGATACTGATAAGATCATTGTTCTTCGTAATGGTTCAGTTGCTGAAGAAGGACGACATAATGACTTGTTACAGGATCCTAATTCTTTGTATTTTAGTATGTGGAAAGCTCAAGAGCATCATCAGCACGTAGAGGAGGAGGCAGATGTGGAAGAGATTAAAGAATCTACAGCCGTTTAGAGGGTTATAGACGTTTGTACATCAGTAAATATATATTATTTTTCGTCTCCACCTGCAGATGGAATCCTCTCTGACCTTTGAAACTGGCTGGCCGACCTGCAACGCACTCGATCCAATTGTTCGATCAAAGTGGTATCGCCGGTTACAAGTGTACCACTGTCATATGAGAAACTAACTTCTGCCCCGCTTGACGGCCCAGGAGTTCCCGCTGCCTAGAAGCTCTGCAAAACGGCGTAAATTCCGATTCTCCAGAAAAGCAGCTGTTTTGACGTGCATGTATGCAAGATACAAAGTTTCAGGGGGTCATGCATGTTTCAAGTTCCACTATGCCTCATTTGACATTTTTGTGCCAAACAGATGCACCCATGCCACAAACGAAAATCAATAAAAGCCCTAGCTATTCCCACTTCCCATTCCATCTCACGTACAATACAATGAATCTTATTAAGCCTCTTTCGAATCTCTCTCAATTACCCCGCGCCCTGAAAACAAGATGCTCGTCCGTAGCTGGCCTACTGCCTACGAATCAAGAACTTCCTCTGCCATACATTGGCTTCAATGCTCGCCTATCTCAAGTTCTGTTAAACAAGTGGTCGGTTATTGCCATTGTTCTAATTGTGAAACTTGTATTATTCAAAAATTCATTACAGTACTCCCTCTTATCAGCAAGACAGTATTCATTGTTGACATGCAACTCAGCTCAGACTATGTCAAATTCTATCTCTTCGCTGCCACAACAGCTAACTGATACCGCCAATGCATTAATCGAAAAAGGGATCGACGATAGCGTGGCAGGATTAATAAAAACTCTTCAATTACTTGTCACTGGAATCAAAAATCTAATCGTATTCTCTCTAGATATGCTAATAGGGACTTACGCATGTTTGGCTGTTAGTTTAATCGATGGAACAGTTGACGGTGTTGTCAACGCTACTGAATCAATTATTGGCTTCACAAACAAAGAATTACAAACTGCTGCAGATGATCTGGAGAATGGACTGCAAAAGATTTCTGGTGCTTTAAACGATGTGGCAGCATTTGTCTCCGATATTGACAGTTTCTTTACTGGCGACACAGAAGGTATGAATAAAGTGAATCTGACAATAAGGTCTTTAAAGAATTTTGAAATCCCCACTTCAATCAATTCCAAATTGAGCAGTTTGAAGCAGAACATGCCAAATTATGATTCAGTTAAGAATGCAGTGGAGAACGAAATCACAGCACCTTTCAATCTAATCACTAATAAGTTGAGCAGTTCTTTAGGCCAATCGGTAAAGTTCCAAGCTGCTATTCTGAAACCACCATCTGCGGAGTCAACAAGTGTTTGTAATCCTCAAGCTATCAACAAATTATTTGATCAAGTCGGGCATGATATAGACACGTTGATGAAAGTATTTCTCGTAACTATGGCTGTTGTGGCCGCTGCTATCTGTCTGCCAATGGTCTACAGCGAGTATAGTAGGTGGAAATGGTTAAATACTTGTGCTGAGATCAACAAACAATCCAGTCTAGAAAATTCATCTAAGGAAGAAAATATTATTCTGATTAATATGGCATTTAGCCGTTGGAAAGTTAGGCTGCAGGACCTTGTTGCAAAGCGTTTTAGTAACAAGTCTTCAAAAACAATGTCTCGGTGGTTTATTGACTATGTGACATATGGCCCAATGGCTAATTCATTAATGATTGGATTGTGTGGAATAATTGTTATTAGTCTACAATTTGGATTGTTAAGTAAGGTCAAGAAGGAACTTCCAAAGGTGCAATTTGAGGTAGCGAGCATTGGCATGAACTTTGCCCGAGAATTAAACGCTGAACTAAGCTCTTGGGTAAATGATACAAACAATGCTATTAATGGTACTGAAAGTGACATCAATGAGAACTTGTTAGGGTGGGTAGAGAAAGGAACCTCCAGTGTGAATGCGACTCTTACTCTTCTATTAACATCAATGGATAATGCCCTAAATGAAACTTTTCAAGGCACGCCACTGTATTCGCCTATTTCAAGTGTTGTTCACTGTATGATTGGAAGTAAAGTCGAGGAAGCTATCAAAGGATTAACCTGGATTCACAATAAAGCTCAAGTGTCACTCCCACGAATCAGCGAATCACTAATCCTTGGTGGCGATAGAACTTTATCCTTGAATCAAACAGTCGGTGCAAATAGTACTATAGTGGTTACTAGAAGAAGCTTATCATTTGCGAACCCGACTCCCAATATCGACTCTTCAGTTGATTCGCTGGTCAAAGTATTAATTGGAACTTATGAAAAAGGCTTGATGACTGAGTTGTACGTATCTATAAGCTTGATTGCATTGTGGTTCGTATTTGCTGCTATCGGCTTGGTATATTGTTGTTTAAAAAGTTCCAACGCTGCTTACAATGAGGGTTTTGATTCACCTAATCCAGGCCCCGGAAGAACGCCGAGAGGTTCAACATCACATTCATCAGAAAAAGCAGAGCTGCCCGATACGTTAAATCCAAGCACCTTACGCCCAGAGATAGTTGTCGAAGAAGGCTGGAAGTACAACTGGTTTCACCCACCTTCTTTCTTGGCCAATGATCCCTATCCAAGCGATAGAACGCCTATGCCTTCACCGACGATCCCACCTCTACTAGCTCACAGTCCATTGGAGCTTAAGCACACACGAGAATTGCCTGTAAGATTAAAACATCCGTCAATGTTGCGCTATAGTGCCAAAGCAACGTCTGATTTTCTGAACAATTAGATAGGACCCTTATGTAGCTGTTGTCAGAATTACTGTAGGAAATATATATATATTTATCCTTTAGAAGTGAAAAAAGTTCAGAGGATCGAGCAAAAAAACTTTTGCCGTTGCCAGGAATCGAGCCTGGGTTTCTTCGGCCACAACGAAGTGTACTAACCACTATACTACAACGGCTACTTTTTTGAAAATTTTTACTAGAGAAATATGTGAAGCAACAGTATAAGCCTCGCTATGTGTGGCGTTCAGCCGTATATTATGAGGCTGTTAAAGAGTGTCCAAGTACTGTTGACGGTGGATTACTGGGTACACAAGTGGTGATCATGACCCTCAGTTTGTTTATCAAAGAGAGCGATCGTCATAGGTTTTCCCCATATCATCGTGAGAGAACTGGTACCCTATGACACTTTCAGAGAAGTGGGAATCCAACCATTTGAGTCAACTACGAACCCTGCAATAAAAAGTTTTAAAACGCGCTCAAAAGCCCTTATCTGGCGGTACATGCTGAATCCGTCTTCCTTTGTATTGTTTATTTGTATTATTTTATAATTATGTAAGACAGAGACGTTAATTGATTATCTATCTACCTATCTATCTATCTGTTTATCAATGCATGGCAACACTAATTAGAACCAATTCATTGTTCCACGAATGGTTCTTCTCCGATTTACTTCGATTTGGAAGTCAAACCCCAACAACCCAGCTTGAATACGTAAGGGAGGAGTAATATGAATATCTATAAATATACAGACCCAATACGTAATTCTCACGGATCTATAGATTCAAGTAGACAATAAATGATGAGTAAAGTAAAGTGAAGAAGTAAAAAGTGAGTATATCAATGGACGCTGGTCTATAGATTCATAGACAATAAATGATAAGTAATCGTATTAATAATAGATATATAATCAATTAAAGTAATCGTAATCGTCGTAACTATTGTATTATTTTATACTATGTATGGCAGAGATGTTAATTGATTATCTATCCACCATGTCATGATTGAATGGATTATAGTTATATAATTATATTACGGTAAACAGGGGGCATTTTTTACAGATATAACCACATAATATGCGGCTCTTGGTGTATGAGTACGATTACATCAGGGGCCGGAAAGTGAAACCATCTCAGTTATCATTAGCTACGAAAACATTAGTCCCGTCGGTGAGATCAGAAAGTCTCTTATAACCTTTCTACCTTTACATTCCACGCGGGTTTTTCCTTGGCAGTCAGCTGGGCTCTATATAATTATATCACTGCATCACGCGGTGGAAAGCATTCTTATTCCCAGTATGTGGTCATGTCTTCCATTATTGCTAATTCGAGATATAGTTTTCAAGTCACTAATAAATAGCGTGATGTAGTTTATAGTCAATCGAACCTTAATGACTGAACGTTTCCATCGTCATCATCCACCATTCTGAGCCAATCCCAATTGAACGGTTTGAAAGATAAATATTTACTATGATCAGTATATATTGCACGCAGCCTCTTGCTTTAAACTTTTCGTTAGCTGCAGCTGTTCTGTTTTAAGTTTTTTGTTACCACCCAATAAATGCAAATCAAACGAATATTAAGACATGTAGAGTAGTCTGAAGTTATTATTATATATATTTATATTTTATTTATTCAGTCGATGTTAGGGCAGAGAACAGACAATAAGGGGTTACAAACTGTCATCAAACTGTAACTGGGACCGGGAAAATTATGAAATATTATTGTTTGCTGCGTAACCAACTATTATTATTATTATAATATTATAAATTATTGTTAATAAAAATAAATGTAATAAAATCGGGTATATAATAAACACCAGTTGTTTAGCCGCCACACTGGTTGTATTTATTTTATTTCTGTATTAAATTGCTTTCGTCATTAAACTGTAATCAACAAACATTATAAATATAAATATATTAGTTTACAAGTGTGCCAAAATAGAGATTAGTAGGGAAGGAGTGAACTGAAGAACAAAAAAATTTCCCGATAATGAACGCCCAGGAAGCAAAAAATGTCAAGCGGGATAGTGACAATGTGGAGGAGGATGATGACGGCGAGAATGAGGAGGAAGATATTGGTGAAGTGATTGATAATATAGACCAGGACGATGAAGAATCATCCGAGGAAAGCGATGAAGATGTCGGCGATGCGACTGTTACGACTGCGACAAAGGGCAGCACAGTTGGTACCCCCAAATCACAATCGTGGGCTAGTTTTGGAAGCTCAAGCGCCAAAGACCAGTCTGTTGAGCCAAATCAGACATGGCAAGAAGAGAGATACTCTCTTCAGAAAAAGAGGGGACGACCAAGGAAGAATCCATTTCCCGACACATCACTCAATGTGAGTGTTACCAGAGAGCATGAAAGAGTCCGATGGAACAAAAAAGGAACCGCTGCATTTACCAAATTTGTTATTAAATATTTAAAAACATTTACAGGAGACCCTCAAGCCAATCAAAAGGCATTCTATCAGCGACTGAGTGGGATTCTATCCGCCAATTCAGCATCGGAAGAAGAGGAGTACCAATCAATTCCTAAAAACGAAGATGGATCGGTTTTGACCGAGATTCAAATTGGCGGAAAACTAAGACAGTTAATGGACTCTCAGAGGAAACTTGTCCTTGACAACCTGGACAAGATTTTAGACATTACGAAATCTTTTACTGCATTAAATTGGGACTTGACTTTGATAATAGTAAATATAGACGAAGCAATTGGCCGCAGGCGCGATCTTGGTGTCGAAAAAACTAGTATTCTCGGGGCACTTAAAGAGCTTATTGAAATTGGAATTGCAAATGGATATATTGACGAGAATCTCATGACAGGTCAGAGTGGTGGACACACAGACCGAAGCTGGGAAAGAGAAGACGATGAATACTCTGGCGGTAATGTAGACGGTGATGGTGACGAGTTGAATGAATTAAAAAGAGAAGGTAGTTTAATTCCTGCTAAGAAAAGACCAAGGCTTAATTCTTCCACAGCAAGACCTATTCGAAATTCGACTCCAAAGCTGAGATTAGAACCATCATCGGGGTATGGGTCACAAAACGGCGGTGATAACAGCCTGTATACACTGAAATCGCCCAGAACCGTTGTCGATGAAGCTCTTAAACAGTCCTTAGAGACTACGTCCAAAGTATGCGAAAGCTTTAACAAGACAATTCTATTGATGCAAGAACACTACCAAAGAGAGAAGCTGCCAGGAGAGAAACTTGCTAACTTGAAAGAAGAAATCAAGAACGAATTAAAAGAAGAACTAAACAGCGAACTACGAAACAAATTCAGGACTGAATTGAAATCGGAACTAATCGAAGACCTAAGAAATGAACTAAAGAATCGACTCTCTCGCGAAATCGACACCGTCCGAAGTGAGCTGGTAAGAGAATCAAAAGTTCTACATGAGTTGATGAACAAGTTGCTAGCTGGGAAGTAGTAGCACAAAATATGTATTTGTATATAATTAATCGCGCCTTAACTTACCTCACTAATTCTTTCAGGGTCTCGATTCAGGGGTAGCCGCCGTTGCTCACGGGATATTTGATTTTCGCGGCTCGCCGCACTGTCCGGACCGCGGATCGATCAATGAGATGCCTTTTTTTGGGCATTGGACAATGGAATTGCTTACTTGCGCAGCTCGATCGAGTAATCATGGAGATAACTACAGCCGTATATATAGTAGGGCACCGGATAAATTATTAGTGCATGGTCTAGATATATCTGAAATTGAATAATGGATTTCTTTGGTCTTCAATGTTTAACCATCTAGCAGTCAGATAGGTGAATTATTACGTCAAAGTACCTAGAGGCCAAGCCGCATTGCCCGGACTGCGGACCGACATGGAATATGGAACAGTATAAATTGACAGCCAATTCCATCTAATAATTGCTAAGTTTAAGAGGAATATATATTATATTATAGAGAACAATCAATACTCAATATGTCTCAACAAATTGGATTCGTAAGTAGTTGTCGGTCATCTGAGTTTAAATAAAGTATATCTAACGCTGTGCGTAGATCGGTC